>VZTT01003627.1:244-41923 GCA_013400855.1 Buphagus erythrorhynchus
CTTCCCCTCCCCTCCCCCACTGCCCGGAGTTCTCCCCCATCCCGGCCCGGCCGCTCCTCGGAGGGGGTGCACCCCATTCACCCCCATCCCCGGGCCATTCCCCATGGCTCTCCCCCCAGAGCCGAGTTATTGATCAGTTTCCCGGCCAAGTTCCGGGCGGAACATGCAATACCCCGCTGTGGCAGGGAGCGGGCCCGGTTCGGGACACAAAATCAGCTTTTATTTTCCCATTTCACACCGTCTGTCCTTGCCAGGGCTTATCCCTGACCGAAACCCTGGTGTAAATTGTGTGTTGCATCAGTTAGAGGGGCTTGCACGGTTGATGTAATGTGTACTGTTTTCTTGGTGGAGGATTTAAGTCTTGAAATATGTGGCTTGTTATTGTTGTACTCTCGAAAGGGTTAAAATTTATCGTGTTGTTCCAGGTGAATTTAATCTTTCATCACCGAATTTCCTTTTAAGGCAGCTTGACAGAATAAAAGTCTCTCCCTCGCCTGTCTTTATTCCCCAGAACAGCAAAACTTTGTCTGTGCTTTATGGCAGGGGCTGGTTGCTGCAGATGACACGTGAGTCTGGAGGAAAGTTTGGTTTGTAGGTCGCTGTGTAGGAAAGTGAAGTTTGCTGGTGAAGTTTTTACTACTCTCCAGTGTGCTCGACTTCCTCGTTTTCCTGTCTGTGTAAATCAAATTCCTAACTGATTTATGGGGGAGGGGATCACAAAACATATTCCTTCCTTATTGTTAAGGCATGGGAGGCATGATCAGGAGAACCAGGTCTTTGTTGCATAAAAAAAAAAGTGTTGTGGGCTTATCTGACTTGCTTTGCTGTCCTTTGGTGCTAAAATAAATGTCTGAGCACGTTGTGTGCGTTAACAAGGTTTGCTGCTGTTGGCGGTCTCTACCCGTTGGGTGTCGTGAGTTGTGCTCCTTTAGCAGCGAGGGCACCATATGCAAAATTGGTGTTTGGGGTTGGATTGTACCTGGGCTTTGGGGCAGTTTCGTGCCCTCGTCTTGCTCTGAGTAACGCAAAGCCTTGTCCATGTGAGACGCTCGTTGAGTTTGGGGCCTTCCTTTGGACACGTGTGTTAACGGGCTTTTCGGAATGCATCCCAAATGAGAACTGGACCTGCAAGCTCCTGTGTGTGTCCTTAAATTTAAGTGAGTGGGTATGTGTTTGAGCTGTGAAGGGTTTTTTGCCCTTATCCACTGAAAAAAAGGGGCTGGTGATGGTGCTTAGGGCACAGGTGGTGCCCTGTAATTGATCGAAACAAACTTTCTGTGGTTTTCTCTAGTGTTTTTCATTCCTTTGTTTTTGTTTAAGGTCTAATGGAATGGTAACATTTTGTATTATTTACCTAAGGTCACCTGAGCTGGTACATGTCACTGTCTTAAGTTTTCTCAGGGGAAGTTGGATTTTTCTCCGTGAGAACTGTGTTTTCTTGTACTGTGTCTTGGGAGCGTGGTGGCCTGCCTCCCAAACTGTTATTGGGAACACCTGGAGAACGCTTAGCTCTCATTCCTTGAGGAACAGAGAAGGAAATGTAATTTAGATGTATGAAAGGAGTTAGGGTTTGGCTTTTGGTCTTTATAATTTATTTTTAAGACTGTGCAAGAGTGTATAGTTTTTGTTTGTTTGAACGTGCACAGCCCTAACGCGTGTGTATAGCATAAAGAACACAATAATTACAGAAGATTCTGTTGCTTAAGCTTTTTTCCCCCCTTCAAACAGGTAGCTAAGGTTTTTTTTTTTCCTGTGAGTTTCCTTTTTAATATGAATACTTCTTTCAGTTTTACTCTATATATGGTAATTATTGATGTTTGTGTAATGCTTTGAAGTTGTAAGGCAGGGTATAAGCGCTAAGCACCCAACAGCAATACTTCATAGTCATTTTCCCGTCATGAAAGAGTTTGATGCTAAAAAGTGCTGTAGCCCTGAGCATGAAGAGGCTCTGGATGGATTAGTGGAAATGGCCAAAATTGCTGATAATGTTGTTTTCAGATAATAGTTTTAAGTTAGGAAGAACAGATCTGAATAATGTAAAGCAAACTGAGTTATTTTACCTAACTTCATTTTGGTCTGGAATTTAATAGAACGTGGACTTTACATTTGAGTCAGAATGTGTTTCCTGTTATAAGTTTTGTAGTGGCAGTAAAGACCCACATGCTGCAAGGATGTCATCATGCAGAAGTCAGGAAGTCCTGTAAAGCACAGATCTTTGTGAACATCAACGCTCTCATTCAGCTGAATGAGCTCTGCAGCTGTCTGTGAAGTTGCTCCCAGAAGTTGGCTGTGTTTTGTATTAGCAGTGGGCAGTAGGATGTGAATCTTTCATTGCACTGATGCTGTTTTGGTACACCAGCACTGTGAAGTGTTTTGGGAAGGCTGAGGTAGTGGCAGGTGTGACACCTTTTCATCACTAATTCCTCTGCTCATTGGGAGTCCCAGTGGTAGTCACCCCTCCAGTTTTTGCTTGCTTTGCCGGTCTCTTCTGTCCCCCTCGTCCCACAGCCGCTGAGGATCATGGTGCCTGTGTGAATTCTGACACCTTGCTGGCGAGGACACTGCTGGCAAGCAGAGGAGAGACAGACACAAACCTCCCACCAGCTCTTGCCCTTCCCAGCTGGGATAGGGTGGTGGTAAAGTGGTCTGGTCTGTGCTTTGGAGAGGAGGGCAAGGACAGGGTGTACTGCAGGTCGCGGTTGTGTAGATAATGAAATATTGCAATACTGAGATGTATCGTACCCAAATGTGACTCATTCATAATCTAATTCACATTGTTCATATTGAGTGGTGTGATACTGGTCTGTGTGCTGACCATCCTCACTGGGTGTGTGTTTGCACATGCGTGCACCCAGAGTTCAGGGTGTAATAATGACTGTATTTAATGCCCTAAACATCAGCTCATGCAAGTAGCTGCAGGTTGGGAGAGAAGTGAAAGTGTGTGTGTGCACACTCTGTAATTATACATGTTTGGCTCCTGCAGAAAGTAACTGCTCTGAGAATATACTCATTTTTAAATACAAATTTAAGTGTTTGTATTAGGTGAAGAAGTGTCAGTAATTTCCCATTAGGAACTATGATTGACAGCTCTTCTCTCCTTTTGAGTTGCATTGCTGCATTAATGCAGTAGCTTCAAATTAACAGGTGATGAAGAAACCATTTCTACGTTCCTGCTATTGATTTAGCTACCCCTGTCCTAAATGTGCTCAGTTTTTTAAGTGCTGAAGTATGAAGTTAGATGGTCTTAATTTCTATAAAGTCACTTATTGACAAGTGACTTTACTAGGAAAAAGTTCATCCAGTGATCCCAAGCAGAGTAGATGGAGACTGCTTTATTAATTTCATAACTGGTTTCTTCTGAGGTAAAGTGTGACAATGAAACAAGGAATAAGGAATATCTTATGATATGAAATTGGAGGGGAATATATTGGCTTTCCTTTAATTTTACAAAATTGAATTAGCTAACTAGAGGTGAGAAACAGTGAAAATGAGGCAGCATAGCTGTCACTTTGGGAGAGTTCTTTGCTTGCGTGAAAAGGTTTGGAAGTCTGGTCTGGAAATCGCCAATTTATATGGAAACTGGCGAACTTCTTATGGTTCTGTCTTGTAGTATCTAATCCAAGATGAGAAGGCCCTTTCCTTCCTTCTTGTAATGAAAACAAGACTGAACTTGTTCATACAAAATGCCCTAGAGTCTTAGTGGTCTTGTTTGAGCTCAGGTTAAATGTTCCTTTGGTTTTATAGGATCTACAGAACCGTAACTCAGCTTACACTCTGAAACCTATGTCTTTGATAACTTACCACTTACCTTTCTGTGATATCCTTTAGACTTCACTTTTCTGTATTGATAAGGAGCCTTAAAAATAATTCTGTCTTGGTAAGAAGTGGTTGCTCCAAGCTGAAGGTTGTGTAATTGTAGAGGAAAATGCACACTCTGGTCGAGTGTGTAGGGTTTTGCTGGCCTGGCTAGCCAAGAAGTGAAATTGCTGGTGTTGCACCTCATCCCTGCTTCCTTGCTTCTTGGATGGGATGATTGCAGGGAAGACTTTTGAGTATATTTCCTTACGTGTAGCAATAGTAATCAGAAAGTCTGGTGAATTGGTATAGCTTACTGAAAGGAGCTCTGAAGTGATGAGGGGGAACATTGCGGAATTGTCTTGGCCAATACATTTAATGTCTTTCAAAGTCTCCTTTTACTTTGAATGTAATTGTGTGTGGCCAAACTCAGTGCTAAGTGGAGATACGGAGATTCTTTGGAATATGATAGCTGGAATGGCAGAAGAAAAATCCCTAGGTATGCTATTGGCCTAACATGCCAATTTTTGAGGATGAGTAACGCAGGCAGATTGGGTGTCAGCCTAGCTGTGTGGTTCAGTGCCTGCCCATGGCCCTTCCTGGTGCTTTGTGTATCCTGCTTGTCTCCAGGAGCTGGAGGTGTGGTGGCAGTGGGGATCTGCTCCCTGAATTTGTGCTGTAGTTGTGCTTGGTGCAAGCATGACTCCTCTTAAGAAGAGTATAAGCTGGCATCTGCATCTCTAAAGTAAGATATTAATAGTCTTATTTTCAAAGATGCTGAGTCCCTGCCGTTGCATGTGAAGTTGGTGTGTGTGCTTAGCATTTCTAAAAATCAACTCTTGTGTGTGGTTTGCAGGCTTTTGCAAACTCCCGTGAGGGTGTCATTTCTGTTCCTGGGAGCAGTATTAGTAAAAGGCTATGTTGTGTGCTCTGACTTGTGTTTATTGTTGTAATTCTGAAGTCTCCATGTTGCAGAGGAGCAATCTCGCTTACTAGTAATGTCTAGCAATAAAAAATCAGAATCATCCAGAGAAAACAGTTGTGTGGGTTTTTTTGTTTTATGATCTGAGGCTCTGTTCAATCTCTGTTCAATGTCAGTGTGTTACAGACACTCTCTACAGCCGTGTGCCATATGCAGACACGCTGGGTGTCATTTCGGATCGCTCGAGGTGCGTTGCTGGAAGTTTTAGCTGGTGGGGTGTGAGTAGCAGCCCTTCCCTTCCCCTTCAGTGGGGCAATGGTTTTGCCAGCCTGGCAGGGCAGGCCAGCAGCTGTCCCTGCAGTAAAGCTGGTGCTCCTTTTAACCCCTTGTGGGTTTGGGGAATGATTCAGTTGCTTCTCTGGCTGCATGCGGAGCTCCCTCTCACCCCACTGACGTCAGGCTGATGGTAGATTTTTATGAATTGGGACTGTGAAAAGTGCAGACTTTGCTCTCTGCACAGCTACGTGCCTGTCGGTGGCGACCAGAGAGCTACAGAAAAGATCTCTGTGCTGTCTATTCCTGGAGCATTTTTCTAAGGTTATGAGTTAAGGGTCAAATATTTACAGTTTGTGAAAATGTAGTGCTAAATACTGTGCCTGGTGCCAAAACCACAGAAATTGTCAAGGTCTAGAGTCCTAAAAGTTGCATCCATTTGACATTAACAATGTTAAAAGTTCACGCTCTTCACTTGGGTGACCTATCACCAGCAAGCTGAGTGGGGAATTATGGATGGTAAGCATATGTGAGACAGATTTCAGTCCTCTCATGGTTCCCTAAAAGTACCAGGCAAAGAGGAGACACTTTGATTTCCTGGAATAAGTTGCCCAGGCTAGCTGAGGCTAGCCGAATAACAAGTTTCATAGCTCTTTAGTGGTTTTTGGACAGTCTGATTCATGCTCGAGTGTCAGCATGACTTCTGAAAATACAATTTTGCTTTGTAAAAACAGTATTACAAAGATGTTATTATTTTTAATTTGTTATTGATATTGGTCTAATTTACAGTCCTCTTGGACAAATGAGCGTTTTTGCCATTAATTTCAGCAGTTGAGAGAGGAGCTTACCTTAAAATACTGATTGATCTTAAGAGAGATGAGCGAGTCTGACCCTCCCCCCTGCTTCCTGGTCTCTCTAGCTCACAGTAAGCATGAGAACTTTCCCTCTTTTAGGTTATGTCTAAATTTGTGGGGAAAAAATAGTTTTGATATTGCATAGACCTATGGGGGAAATAACAAGAGATCTGGGTCAAAAAAGTAGGACGTGCAAGATTTAGAAGCTGTTGAAGTGTATTTATTTGTCCTATATTAGGTTAAAGGAAGTATTGGTGCTCTCAGTTTGGCAACGTGTCCTTCAGTCTGCGGTGTGCTGTAAAGGGAAGACAATTGTTAAACAATGAATCACCACTAATTTTTGTATGGATGTCCACATTCTTCTCTAGTGCATAACTTTCTGCTTGTGTATCAACACAAACACACTTTCCTAATACAGACTCTCAGAGATAAATTTTAATTGGGAAGTGCTTTGTAAAAATGCGGATTTTTGCCATAACGATGTTTGTGATTCTGTAATGTATTTATTTTGGGGTTACTCTTGTTCAGATTTTATAATTTTAATGTGCTTATAAAGCAAAGTTAGCACGAATGTGGATGGAGGAAAATGAGGGACGGTGTTGTCAAACCATCTACTAATGCTGACATCAAATAAATTGTGCTAGAAGTATCTTGTGTAGCAATGGATTAGCTGTTTCCCATTGCTAGTGCAACAAATCTGGGGTTTATAGAAGCGGGGTCTGTACTTGCTGAACAACATGAATGTTTTCCTGATGCCTACGTGGTACCTGATTTTCTACTTTATTTTGAATGCACAACTAAATTTCACAATCTGGTGTCTTGTTTAGACTGTAAGTATCTAGCATTGTGGGCATGAAAGAAGTCAACAATATGAAACGTCAGTATGTTGAGTTGTGACAAAACTTGAACACATTCAGTGAAACAACCTGCTAAGCAGTTTTGGTGAGCTTGAGCTCATACTAGTAACGGATATCTAAATGTAGCTGATTAATAGAAACCAACTTATTTTCCTTTTTTTTTTGTTTTTTTTTTTTAACAGCTTGTTCCTTTATAGTAAATATTTGTTGCAGTTGTTTGAGTTGTAAGAAAAATGCTTTGTATTTCTGTGAATGTCTTCCAGGGCAGATTGTGAATGGCCTTTGATTACGTTAGAAGTATCAACGTTATCTTGCTGTTGGCAAAATCCACGTTAGTTGGCTCTTCTGCTGTCTACACGTGAAGGTTATTTTGATATGGATTAGTTAGTCCTTGTTCATCAAGGCCCTTTGTAAGGTTCTTTCTTACAGTACATATAATGCACGTTAAATACGTTAGCATTTATGTTTTAAGAGTCTCTTCTATTAAAATAAAACAAAAAGCCCTCTTGACCACTGGGTCATCCTGTTGAGGTGCCTGGGCACCACAACCCTCCCAGGTGTATTATTTTCTGGTAAAATGGGCATTGTTTTTATCTTAAGAAACGAACTCTCTCTCTGTGTGGTTCTGTGGGCTGGTTGTGAAGGCAGCAAATTCAATTTTCCCATTAGTCTGCTGTTGTCCCAGTGGCTGGAACACAGCTAGGGTCCCATTTTAGAGAGACACTCATTGCTTGCATGTACTGGGGACCTTTATAGATCTTGTGTGTATCAACAGAAATGGTGGGAAGAATTAAAAAAGAAAAACTACACGAAAGATAAAGGGATGGAAACTTTGAGGTAGGCAGGGAAAACACTCTCGATGTGTTTTGACTCGCTCTTTGACGCTAGGGATGACTTCATACGCGAGGCTCGGCGGGTATGTGAAATGCAGTGTCAGACTCCGGCTAGAAGAGCGTCCCTTACGTAGGCTGAGATTTGTCTGTTGTGCCAGCAGCAAGGCTTGTGTATGTTGGACACTGCTGCAGAGCTCCAGAAAGCTCCACTGATGGTGTTAGAATATGTGAAATTTCATTTGCGTGCTTAATGTGCCTTCCACTTTCCCAGCTGTGGCCTGTAACTACCTGCTTGCAAAATTGAGTTTTTTCAAGGTGAAATGAAAGAAACGCACAGGTTTTAAAAACACATTCAGAGATCAGGTTAGTCAGATTTCATTTGTGTTAATGTTCCTGTAAATGGTGAAAGTTTGGTACTGCGATGTACTTCCGTGTGCCTGTTGCTGCCTACTTGTGTTTGTTAATCTGGTGCTGCTGGGCCTACTGCTGTTCTGTGTAATTAAAATAACCCCCCAAGCCTCCCCCTGTGTGATAAAAAGACAAGTGGTGCAAGATTGTGCTGCTTTTTTCTTTCTGAATTAACCCCTTCCAAGTGTCAGGGTGGCTCTGCCTTCTCGTCTTGGCTCTGCTTCCTTGTCCGTGCTGGAGTGGGAAAGTGGCAAAAAAGTGTAAGTGAGCTGTAGTGTTTTGTGTCCACCCTGACAGTTTGCACCATTTTATTCTTACCCTTCCTAAGGCTTTATTTGATTTTTCTAATCATTCCCTGCCTGTATTTTTTTTTTTTCCCTCGGCTTTCTCTCTCCTTTTTGTTATTTTGGACTTTTCTTCTGCATTCTCCCCATCTGTTCTCTTGTGAGTCCTTTAAATCAAATTGGTGCCTTTTTGTTTCTGTTCTCTGGGTTTTCTCTGCTTTCTTCCTTTTTCCCAAAATGTTAGTTACGTTTATATTCAGGACTCGGTCCTAGGTAGCCCTCTTGAACTGGAGGGGTTGAATGGGTTTGGATGATGTAGCCTGAGTCAGTGGTGGAGCAAAACCTGCTGGGGAAGTCTGGTTTTCCTGTGTGTGCCTTTGGCAGTGAGCAGGAGGTGAGCGAGGGGCTGCCTGCGGGCACATGGGTGGTTGGGATGGGCACACAGGGCAGGAAATGCAGAGGACAAATTTTGGCAGTGCTTTGATATGATAAAAATAATCTTGGCTCTAGGCATGTAGCATTGATCCAACTCTTGATGAAGTCAGAGGGAGGCTTTGGAGGGAGTTGGTGTGAGCATTTAGTACAGACACGAAAAGCTAAGGAAGTTGGAGCGAAAACCTCAGTGCAAGGTGGGGTTGGCTTTGGGCTTTTCAAAATAAGGGGTTTTATGCAAGAAGTTTTTACTGATATTGTGACTTAAAATTAGCAAAAACAAAGTCAGTCATCGTGAAATCAGTGGCAGCCTTATCTTATTGTTTTTATTGTGGGTAGTGTTGACAAGTCACATGCCCCATTGTTCTGGGTGAACAAACAGGGCTTTGAGGCTGCGAGCTGGGACGTGCGCACAGGCGCCTTTGTCCTGTGGGGAACTGCAACTTCGGAGTCGAGAGATTTGTCTTTAAAGAGTTCACATCCAGAAACTGTCTGATAAAATACTCTCATGCTTGGTATCTAAGCACCATTTTTGTTTCATGTCTGGTTGTCCAGAGCATAAGAAAATAAACACAGGTGACTGAATGGATCATAAACTCTCTCCTACCTCATTGCCCAGCGAAACCAGTGCATAGCAGGCTTGTCTTCTGGCTCTGGAGTGGGTGTGCTTGGGACAGACAGAACGCAGAATGTGCTTTTGAGAAAGTTAGTAAACGATTTTTGCTTGAAAGTCTTCCAGGTGTAAGTGTTTTACCACACAACTGGTGACTCTTGAGACAGTAGTAGTGAACCTCATCTCTACTGAAGTCACAGTTTTGTGGATCACCTCTAAATTACTCATGCCATTTATAAATCCCTGTAATCAGGGTATGTGTAGTGTAACTAAGATGGATGCAGTAGAGACTGGCTCCAGGAGCAGACTTGGCACGTGTAGGCAGTGGATGTAGTCATCCAGCCGTATCTGGGGGAGAATTCCATTGAAATTGCTGTGAGTTTTGCTTAAGGAAGAGCAGAAAGATTAGTCTTCCCTGCCTACAGTGATTTTTATTATGTTGTTGTTTTTAGTGAATCTTAACAATGCCTATGTAATTCATTGTCTGGTCCAGTATTTTTGATTTGTAGCATAAATGTGGTTGTGGTTTGGTTTTCTTTTTGTTTGTTTTGTTGTTTTTTTTTTTTTAATCAGCGTAGAGACTTGCCGTTTCCTCTTTGGAAACTGGTGCTTGAAGTGTGTTTTATATCTATACAGGACTGTTCACCAAAATGATCTTGAATTGTTAGAGCTCCACAGTAGGTGTTACTAAGTTGCTTTCATATGTAATTGCAGGGAAGGTAATAGAAACTTTCAAGCTGGTAGAAATTCTTGTAGCAGTCTTGACTGAGTGTCGACAGTGTCAGCTGTGTGTCCGTCTGCTCTCTGATATTAGCAAACTTCCCCAGTTTGGGCGGCTTGCAGGCAGTCTGTAAAATACTGCTTTAATTTCAATGGAGAATGAATGGCAAACTTTTGGCATCCTAATGTGGGTGTAATATAGCAATGGAATATATTCTGTGTGTTACTGCTCAAGGTTTTCAGACTTCTTTTTGAGCATGACTGCAGTTCCTTCATTCCCTTCAGAGGAACTGCTTGATAGAGGGAATTATGGAATTACTTTCTGGTTATGAATTCTGTCTATAAATTTCCACAAGCCTGTCTAGCTCTGTGGTGGATCCTCAGAGACACACCTCCACTCCCCACACCCACAATTTTGCTTTTCTGAGTGACCTAATATAGGAGTATGCAACAGATAACTGTGTTTACTTTATTTTTTGTTTACATCACTGAAGATTTTCTGTCCGCATAATGATTAGGACAGAAAGCTGGTGTCAGGATTATCTGTTATTTCTGCCACTGTATGACCTTAGCAAATGGATTAACAAATTTACCCATGCACCAGTGATTTAATACTTAACAGGAGCTTTTTCAGGCCAGTTCAGTGCCCTGAGATCTTCTGGTGAAAGGCTGTGCAGCAGTGTAAAGTGGCTTTTGTTTAATTTTTCAGTCTCTGCTTACTTGGATGGAGTTTTCAGTTTAAGCAAGTGCTTCATTTTTATTTATGAGTTTTGTGTGTGTCTTCTAGTTTTGTGTTGAACAGAATGTGGTCCTTCACATTGGAAATATTTTCTACTGGTGCCAGGACATGTTGAAATTGGGCTACTTGGTTCATGAAGTTAGGCATGTTTTTGTCCTTAGTAATATGGCAATGCAACCTTATATGAAGTTTTAAGATGCCTGCACTTTTTCTGGGCCCTGGGAGAGTTTTGGGAGTGAGGAAAGGTGGAACTTTCTTGGTGGAGCCACTTCAGGAGTGGGTTTTGGAGAAACAAGCAGCCACTTATCCCGGCACTGGGGATGGGAAAGGGAGTGGTGAGATCCTTGAGCTGACCCTGGTCTTGATGCAGCAGAGGCACAAAAAAGTTTCTATCCTCTAATGTGATATATTGAGTCCTTTGCCATGCTGAGACAGATTTATGGGTCCTAAAAGCATCATCTCTGGAAGGATGTGTTAAACTCAACAGCTGTTTTGGAGGGAGAGGGGATTAAAGTCCGGGTAGCTTTGCTGTACCAGTTTACAGCCTGACTCCACAAACACCAGCGTTGCTACCATGAGGGCTGTGGCTGAGCCACTGGAGTGAACATGGGTCAGGTGAGGGTGGGCCATGAACTTGTTACCTCAGCCTTCAGGTAGAATCTGCAGGCAGTGAATAGCAGAACCAGGCAGAATCTGCACACAGTGAATAGCCAGCTGATAGCTCAGCCAGTCTCTGCATACAGACTTGTACTGACTGCTTGGGTTCACCCATACAGAAAATAGACATAAATCTTTGATCATGTGCATGCAATTTCATTTGGGTGAGTCTTCTTTTATAACTTCCTAAATGATTCTTGTTTATAAGTTTAACTATAAACTAATTTACAAGCTTCTATGAAAATCTTTTTATATGCCCTTTATTGGGAGGCAGTGGTGTTTTCCTGGTCTGAGGACATTGATTTCTGGTGAATGTTTTCATTGTTGGTGTAGGTGTCTCCTAAAGCACATCTTGGTCCTGGCTGTCACAGCTATGCTTGTGACACTGGTGAGCAGACATTCGCTGTTAAATTATCTTATTTTCATATGTTGTTTGGCTATTTTTCATATGCTGAAAATTTGAAATTTTAGGGAATATTTTAATTCTGGGAAGTCTCTTCACTTTGAGAATAGTACTTAAAGTTGTATACATTTAGGTTTTGCTATTATAAATTATACTTCTGTATGGTGACTTTTCTTATTTTTACCATACTCTACCCTGAGAAGTATCTCTGGTTAATTTGAAAACAAAGTCCTGCTAGCACTTTAATAAATGCTTTAAACTTTGCAAAAATGCATTTACACACACTGGCAGCATGAGTTGAAGTTAAAAGTGGGAATTTACAGTACGCTTACATTTCTTTTGGAATGGCTCCAGGAAGAAAGTGTCTCATTCCTGTTTACAGTAATATATATCTATATATCAGCTGATATAGCTGTTGGTGTAGTCAAGCCCTAATTGTTTAAAAAAATACCACTTAAGTGTGATTCTTTGGTATATTTAGAAGAGCTGAGTGAAGCCCTTTCTTGGTTGAACCATTTTCTTGTGATCTGAGGCAGTTTGCATGTTCTTCCTAAGAAATACATTATTGCTCCATTGAAGTCAATTCAGGTTCTCTGGAAGTAATCCAACCTTCAGGAAAGAAAAATATTAGTGTGCATGTTGAGGGAAAGGGTTTCCCTTTATTTCAGAATTTGCTTGTCATGTGTAGCAAATAAGCCATTTTCAGACACATTAAGGCTCTGTGAAACTAATTTTCAGCGCTGACAGTTTTCTAGTCCTGGGTTAAGCAGAAAGATTTAAATTTAATGTTTCCATTTTTTTTTGGTTTTGTTTTAAATAGGAAGGGATATGTATATTTGCTCAGTTATAATTTGAGTGCCCTGAATGTTTCAGGGTAACAGAAAAATGAACCACTTGAATTGCTGAGGACGGCGGGGGTTTTTTTAGCCAGTCATTTGTTTCAGTGTCTGACATGTTTTGTTGCTGGTTTAAATGTTGGAATTTATGGAAGTAGCCTTTGCTTGCAAGCCTTAAATATTTGCAATGTGTTGTTTATTTGGTTTATGAAGTTTTGTGCTTTTTTGAATGCTGGTTTTTGTTTTAGCAATGGGTTTTGGCAGAGCACATTCTAGCATATGTAGTCAGTCATAAACAAACTAGAGACCACTAATTCTTTAGTCCTGTAACTGTATCAGTGTGTAAGGTTAAATTAAAACTGTCTGACTGTGCTTCTTGGACCTGTGCACCACTGAGACCTTCAGGATGCTCATGCTAAAATTCTGTGCCTTCTGTCATTGAAGCAGCAACTCTCTTTAAGTTTTTTGACTTTAATCTTTTGATCAAGGAGGGCTTTTCAGGTTTCCAGGCTTGGTTTGTGTCTGAAGAGCAGCACTGTCTGTTCTGCAGAGCTCCAGTGATGTCTGCAGGATTTAGTGTGCTTGCCAAGGGTGCAGGTGAGGGGCATGAAGGGCAGCCCCAGCACCAAGGGCTCTGCTCTCACCCCAAGGGAGGACACAGCTAGGACAGGCGCGGTGGCCTCGGGATGGGGTCCACAGGAGGGGTTTGGAGCCTTCCCCTTAAGGTTAAATGGGCTGTGCTGGAGCACAGCCCTTGTCCGGGAAGCTGCCACCCTCCCTGGGACCTGCCCTGCATCCTCTCCTCAGAGCCAGCCCCCAAACTCATGCCATTCTTCCTACACCTGTTCAAAGCACTTCTTGCAGTCTTGCTTCTGAAACAAATGCTATCTTCGCCTCCTTGTCATTGCAATCATAGAGCTACAGTTTAGAAATTATTATTTTTTTTTAATATTTGTACATATTTCAGTCTATTTTACTAAAGAACTTATTTAGCCTTTTAATACCTTAATGACTCAAAACCTCAGCTAGTTTTGTTTGGAGCTATTTCCTCCTCAGGCAGAAATCAAACCTGAAATATTTTTTTCTAAAGTTTATGAAGAAAAAGCACTCTCATAGGATTTCTGAGTTGTTGAGATTAGCTCCGAATTTCCAGATAATGTAATTTTCTTTTTTAAAAGAGGTCCCCACCCCCTCCCTGGCAAGCCCTAAAGTATTCTTTGTGTGAATGTAGTATATGATCTCTAATTATATGATCACATACCATTCCACAAATAGTGCAATACAATAGCATAGAATTATTTCTAGGATCTGGTAGAGGTCTATTCACTAGACTACCTTAAACCCTGAGCTTGCAAGTTGTTTTGTGTAAATTGACTCCTTCCCCTCCCAGAAGCCCTGTTTACTGTAGCTCTGCCTTAAGCCCAGGTTCAAAGCTTGTTACAGAATCAGGGTCTGGGATGTCAGCCTTGAAAGTTGCCATTTAACTGCTCCTATACAGCACATGCATATTAAGTAGGATAGCAGAATAACAGTGAAATTGCTCACCTTGGTCTGCAGATGAATTACCATAATTAACTGCTTCTTCCCATGAATTGCACCTAACGAAGGCTGTGCTGTTTGCTGAAAATAAATTGCATAATGCATTGCTGTTGACTAAATTATTTACATACCTCAGAGAGGAGATGGTATAAAAAGGCTGCAAGAACAAGTGCTGGACCATTATGAAAAAGAAATGGGGGGAGGGAATCACAACTAGAACTGTAGCCTGCCTTCTCCTGGGTCACCCAGGCGCTCTGTGTCCTGTTTGCAACACAGTGTGTGCCTCCATGGTTACATATTTATCACATTGCATTGCATAATGCATGTGTGGAGAAAGCAGAGTTAGCTCTGTGCACACAGCCTTGGGCCTGCTCTTAAAAACACTGTGGCTGTGTAGTTATAAATCGCTAAAAATGACTCTTTTTTTTCCTTCCCCTGTGTAACTGGTCCCAAAATATCTGAAATCAAAAGCAGAATGTGGCTTAAAAAAAATCAATTATAAACCAAACTGGACAATTTTTTAAATGCTTGCTGTTCTGTTTACCTGTGAAGTGTTCTTTGTGTGCCTGTTGTGAGGTAGTTAAGGATTAAGCTATATCCATTATGTGTTTTTCTTCTAATTTAGCCAAAAACTGTTTTAAAAGAGCTGCATTTGGATCTGCTCTCCTTTTGTTGTCTTGTGGAATGCTGTGCAGCCCTATTTATTACAACTTACTAAAAAAGATGGCTCTACTACATAGAGATTGCTTACACTAATTTACCAGAGGAGTCAAACAATAAATATAAATAAATATGTGTGTGAGCTGTTCCATGCACACACAGTGGTAACACCAAAATAACTACAACAACTGAACATGGGCTCCATCAGAGGTGGTGTTTTGTGGTAGAATTTTCCAAAATAAGACTTGTCACAGCTTGTGTTTTCCATAGGCAAAAGCCAGTCTGGAATTTGTAGATCTTGATTCCTAATTTTCTGGAGGGTTTGCTTTGGTCCGGGACTTTGTTTTGGGCTTAGTCTTGACAAAATCCTTGGCAAAACTTGGAAATACTTTTTGTTCCCTGTGCACAAGGTTGTCCATCCATGTGCCTCCATCACAGAGGTGGTGGCTCAGGATGGACAGAGGAAGCTGCCAGTGGGGTCATGGCCCTCCCAGAAACTCAGTTGTTTATGTGATCACTTCTGGTCATGATCCCAGTGGAAATGTGGTTGCAGTGGGGAAAAGCTTTGTAAAAACAACTCTGCTTAGGAAATGGGATCACAAATAATTTTTTACAAGTAGGCCAAAACATTGCGTGATAAGGTTTGTATTGAGTAGGCTCCCTTTTCTTGCCAAATTAACCAGAATAGGTCAGCTTTTGTGATAACAGCAGCAAGAAAAATCAGTCAGTTGTTTTTTGTATTTTTTTTAACCTATTAAAAATTTTTCTTGAAAAGCTTTATTTCCTGTTTGAGAACGGGTGCTTGAAGTTTGGCAAAGATGTGATCTTTGTGTCAGCAGGGGATATTTTTGGTTTGGTTTTGTTTTGGATTTGTTTTGTTGGTTTGGGGTTTTTTATAATGCTGGTAGGGCTGTTCTGTAAAATATAAATCTGACATAGGGAACCTTAGTTTTTGCATTTCTAATAGACTGTTCAGGCTTGTGAACCACTTACTGTGGAGAGGTTGTGTTGTACTATTAAAAAGCGATAAATGACAAAAACCCATTAATTGGTATGCAGGCAAAAGTGTAAAGATAGCAGAACAGGCTTGGAAATAAAATACATCAATGCTACCTAAAATTTGTGACATACCTAACAAATTATGACAAAACATTTTTAAAAAATGCTTTTCTCCAAAATTTCAGAATGCTTTCAAACACTTCACACAAGGTTCCTGCACTGTACATTTCATAGTGATGAGTGATTAACACTGCTGCAAATGCATGCTGTCCAAAAAAATGCCACAGAGGAAAATTTGTTTTGTGTGTGTAGGTTTTGGGTTTTTTAATATTGTTTTTCTTATTTATATTTTTAGAGAATGATCCAAATTTAATTTATGGAAACAAATGGGAGATTTCCACAGAAAGATTTTGAGATTTGCAGTGAACAGAAAGGGAATCTGCTCATGGTTATTACAGTCCTTCAGACATACGGTGAATCCTGAAATCACTGCTGGAGGATGGAGCCTTTTCTGCTGTTCTGTTGTTGTTTGTCACTGAACTTCTGAACTGTTATTTAGGAGAGAAGGATGATCAGAAAGGACAGCAAAGACCTTGGAAACACCTTGCCAGAATTCGAACTCTGAACTGGGGCGTTGTAAAGGTGTATTTCCTTTTAGAGGACTGGAAGAGGAGACCAGGGCCATAAGAGTGTAGAGGAAAAGGAGAAGTAGCATTAATTCTGGTTTTTACTCTACCCTTTGGAGCACTGATTCTGTGAATGCCTGAGTTCAGTGCCCTGCTTTAATGTGGTGGGAACTTCACCTGCTTCTTTGTTCTGTTAACAATCAACTGGTTTAGGGTCACGAGTGTGTTACAGGACATGGCCACCTGACGTGGCACTGCCTGTTGCCTGTGGGACAGGGACACATCAGTGTTCAGGGGTTTAATTGTGCCTTACTGTGTGCATGTAGAAATTCAGTGAAAAAACTGTGCAGTTGGGAAAGGATACAGAGAGGAAAGTGTGCATGGAATTACTGATGTTACGTTGTCTGGGAGGAGAAATGGTAATTTCAGAACGTAGCATAACTGTCTTCAAAATTGTTTGGTGTTTTGGTGGGTTGGATGAAGATTTTTGTGTGTTACAGAAAAATTGTAAGAGAAAGGTCACAAAGGGAATAAATGAACAAATTTTGGGCAAAGCCTCGGGGCAGTGAGAACCTTCTATGAAGCATGAGTAGAGGGGGCAAGACTTTACATTCAGTGTGTAATTATAGGTATGGAACAATTGTAAATTTGCAGGTGAGAAAATACTGTACTTTGCATCAAGCTTTCCAAGTCCCAGTTGAGCAAGGATGATATTTGTCTTGGCTAACATCTGTTCCTTTCTGGAGTAAGTGGCTTTAAAGGAAGGCATGAAACTTTAATATGATTTCTGGTTAGCTCAATCTGTCTCTTTCTTTGTATTTTCAAAACATACTTTATTTTATTAGGTTCAAGAATACAGGTTACCTATACAAGCTGCTGGCTCCTTACATAAATAATCATATGATAAATGCAATTAGATTGAAGTTCAGCAATATTGAAATCACTTCCATAGGAAGCTGGCTGACTGCCCAGACATCTGACGTCATCTAGGAACCACACTCTTGGTCTTGGACAAATGTCTTTGGCACAGCCCTGTGAAAGTCACTGTGCTTGGGCTCTGGGTGGAAATAAGCTCTGAAAGACTGAGTGTTTATGTCTGATGCCTTCCCAGGCATCTCCCTCCCCTTAGACACCTTCCTGCACACCTCTGAGGATCCCTGCTCTCCACAGGCACAGGGAGGAGAATGCCAATCCTTAACCATTAGGAATTCTTTCATGTATAGCAACAAGTTTCCACTAAGCCTTCCAAACCCTTATGTGCTGTAATAATGTGGGAGAAGGACTTCGTTGTGGCCAATGTAATTCTTGGTAAATAGAGATGAGGAATGATATCTCATTAAAAAATGTAGTGTGGCAATAGGGAAATCATGTTTATTACCAGTTCTAGAGTTGTATAAATAGAGATGTGAGACATCTGCTGAGCATTGCTGTAGTAGAAACACTGAAATCATGTTTTTTTCAAGTTAATAAATCTCAGAGCTAAGAAGGAGAGTAGTGGAGTGAGGGCTAAGAGCAAGGCAAATGAAATGAGCAGGGGCAGTGGAATGATGGGAGACTTTTTTGAATGTATTTTTCCAAGGAGGTAGTTGTATAACAATATTCAATGTTTTAGGGTCTATATCTCCTCGTGCTTATTAAAAAGCAGGGCAGACTGGATGTAACTGGGAAAAGCCTTGCATCAGGCCATTAATTGCACTTTTATTTAGGTGGTGAGTGTGTATTGGACTGGTGGAAGTGAGAGCTGCATCTGCAGAGCAAATGTCATCCCAACAGTGGGGAGCTCCCTGTGTTTTTGGGATAGTTGTTGGGGGATTGCCACATTTTAGAAGGTTTTTGTCTCCTCCTCACACACCTGCAGGATCTGGCCTTGAAAGATCACTAATGCTTACGATAAAGTGGGACTTGGGGTTTTCTTGGTAGCCTTTTTTTTGTTTGATTGGTTATTTATTTATTTAAAAACAGTGAATGTGTCTCAAAGTTCTGAAAAATGAAAAAATCCCCCACCTTTTTTGTGCAGTGTAGTTCTAAGCTGCTAAGTAGCAGAATCATAGTTTAGATTTAAATCCAAAAGTAAACTAGTAATTTATTGCCTGTTAAACATGTGCAAACAAAATCCCAGTATATTGAAGAATGTTTTGAATCCATTCCCACTGGAAACATAGGAAAGAATCTCTCAAAATTGGTCAATAGTGGCCCAAACAAGATAATTGTGTCTGCTGTGTGACAAGTGTGTGTTCTTGCAGGATCACTGGTTTTAACTATTGGGGCAAGAATAAAATAGAAGGTGCAAGTGCCACAAAATGTAGTGTCACAAATATATGCCAGTATTTCTCTTTATTACAACAAAGTTGTTTGAAATAAGGAGAAACTTAGAAATTGCATCAGGTATATTTCAGAGTGGTTTAATGGAATTCTTATGTTTCATTTTGTTGTTTGGTTTTGGGGCTTTTTAATACTACGAGGTAGACTGCTGGATGTATTTACGTACTGAAATTTGGGAGTTATTCAGTTGACCACCACCTATCTCTCATCTTATGAATATGTATTCAGGATTTTTTGTTTGTTTAACAAAAAAACCCATAAAATAATACTGTGCTGTTTTCCCCTCAAACCCCTCCTTATTGCCTGCGAAAAATTGGTTTTGATGGTAGTAATGTTACCTCAAGACGTGTCCCCTCCCTTTCCAGTGTTGGCTTTCCTCAATAAAAACCCAATCTTCATCCATTTCCAATTTAGCAACCAGTTCCCCAAACCCATTCAGCTTTTTCCCAGTCTGATGCCAAACCAGATTCTCCGTGGTGTGGAGCACCCACCAATTTCTACGTTCTCACCCTAGTGTTAGTATAATGCTTTTCTTTGATCTTCTTAATCTTCTTTAAGGTTATTGTTAGAAATTTCATAACAAAAATCGATTGTGAACAGCTCAGCAGGAGCAGGGCAAGACTTTTTTTTTTTTTAAACCCTGAATCATTCTAGCTTGAACTTTTTTTTTTTTTAAACACATTTCAGTGTGTGTTTTGAGGTGGAAAAATTGTAAGATTCTGAATATTGTCCAAACAGACCTGAAAACTTGGTGACATTCTGACTGCAGGCTGGATGTCTGTTCTCATGTTCTGTGGACGTTTGTGTGTGTAAATGAAATGGTTGCATTCTGTTTAATTTGAATGGTGGAAATTACTGTAGTATTTAGTGAATCCAGTATGATTACTGGAATGGCATGGCATGGGAAGATTGAGGGACTTCATTATTTATGGGGCAACTTTTATTTTGTAGTTCATTACATTGACTTCAAATTAATTCACTGTAAGGTTGCCGTAAAATTGCTTTGTGCAAAATAGTATTTATTTTACCTTTTAATAAAACGTCCTGACTTCTATGAAAGGCATGAAAGTAATTGAAATAAATTATATGCAAATAATTATTTAAATAGAGCAGAAATATAATGTGTGGTGCAATTAAAATTCCTGGACTCCCATCAGTCTTCCTAAGTGAAGTCCTCATAGTGTTTTTCAGCTGTAGTTTGTCGTGCCCTTGGGATTTTCCACCTGAAATTCAGCAGCAGCTTGGGTCAACCAGAGCAACCTTTTGTATTAGAATTTTTGTATTTGATATTATCTTTTTAGTGATGCCATGGTGAGGATTTTAGGAACAGCTAGACAGAGCTGTTGTCATTGCTGCCTAAATTTAAGGCCCCAGAAGGATTAAATCTCTAACCCTGCTGGGCAGGGCAGCAGCTCCAGTTGCTGTGTGCAGTGGGAAGGATGCCCACATTGGGGTCTGAGCCACACAGCAAACTCTTACTGGGATTTTGATACACACAGGAGTGAGGAAAGCTCTTTAAGACCCTTTTGTAGGCAAGAAATTAAGCTATAACCAGATCTATCCCTTTCTTGGATGTCTCCCGGTCTAGTTTCCTCACATTGCTGTGTATTCTGAAGCTCAAAATAATGCCTTGTTCTCAACTGATATTAATCATCTTGCATGCATTGAAGTGTGGATCTGACTGTGACTCAGAACAATTTAAAATCAGGCTTCATGTCTTATGAAAATAAATGGCTCCCAGAGGAGAAAGGACTTCTGTTTTCATTTATTGCTTGTGATGGGGAGCTGTGCCTCAGTTTGAGACGTCCCATCTTGCGGTGATTTCCTCCGTGTCCCAGTTCATGCTGACAATGCCATTGGCTTTGATCCCAGCCTTTACTGGGAGAAAATCTTGTAATGGTTTGGGTGGCTTGTGGACATATCTGACCAGAGAGGGTTTCTGATGCTCCGTCAGCAGGTCAGGCACGGATTGACAGAAGTTCTAAGCATGGGGAGGGGAAGGTATCACTGAAGGGAAGGCAGCTCATGGGAAGAATTGAGGTGGCTTTGGGAACAGCCCTGCAGCGAGGAACTACTGAAGTCAACGCTGTGAAGATTGATCCTTCGGGGGTTATTGCTGGAGGGTATGTGAAACGTTTTGCTATCATTAAAATAAATTGTATTTGAGTGTTTTCTCACTGATACCTTGTCTTTACCCCGCAATCGAAGGAAGTTACTTTTTGTCCTTTTGGATTGCAGTAGGTGTGTCTGTTTCAGGCATTTTTAGCCAGTTTCAGGGGGATTTTTTTTTTAAACTTGGGATGAATGGTCAAGGTTTGTTACTTAAGTGACAGGTTTCAAAGTGCGAAGGGAAAGTTACATTTTCAGCACTGTGTTTTGCTCACAGTGAGCTCAGCTGAGAAGAACATTTAATGGTTTCCTTGAAAACTGTTGAGAGCTATGGGAATATTTGCCTAAATTAATTCACCACATCGATTTCTAGATGACACTGGGTAGTATGGATATACAGGCTACACTGTAGTTCCACCTCTAGGCATGGTAGATTTTTTTAAAGCATGATCTTCCCCATCAGAGACAACATGTAAGATTGGTTGCCCATTGGTCAGAATTTTAGATAATCTAAGACAGAGTTGCTTTTGTAGACAAGTCTATTTTTGGACTATGTTCTGGGAACAGTAAGTTGGGGTGGCAATTTTTATTTATGTTTTGGATGCTTTCTCATTGTCCTCATCCTTGTTGAGCTGGACAAAATGGTTACTTTTTAAGCAAAAAATGTAATCTGGTTTGGGAGCTAATGCACTGCATTATTCAACAGCAGCCTCCACCCAGTTAAATGTAGTATTTACAGTTGCAGTACCTTGCTTCAATGTATTGAGGATTAAAATGTGTGTGTATTTGTGGGAGAGCATTTCTGTTGCTTTTTACTTGATACATGTAGTCATCATAGCCCATTTGTTATTTATCTGTCTAGTTTCAGACACGTCACACCTGTGATCCTTCAGAGAATATGAGATCAGTTACACTTTACTGCAAAGGCCAGAGAATTTTGGTAGTCTTCCCTGAAAAAGTGGGAAACATGCATGGACACTGGTGCAGGTTTGGAGCCTGCAGTGTGATTTTGTGTTATCCTATATAGTTGCCATGGAAGTCTGGCCTCCTGTTCATTAGGTTATTTCTTTATTTTATTATCTCACTTAGGAAACTTATTTTCTTTTATAACACTAGTGAAAGCAAAAATCTCAGGAGGCTGTGCTGAATGGCTGCAGTTATTTGAGAAAAATTCAGAAGGAAATTTACCTTCTTTTCTCAGCAAGCAAGAACACAAGAATTAGTACTGATTAAGACCTCCTATGTCATCATCTTGTTAATTATAATTTTCAGTTATGGCTTAGAGGAAGGGGATGTGTCAGTTTACCCAATGAATTAAGAAAAGAGTAGCAGGTGGAGACACTCTAAATCTTTGAGCTGTTCAGTCCAGCAAACAAAGTCCTGTGTTTGTGTGGAGGGGACTGAATTAGTTCTCCTTGCTTGTGACATCTGGTTCATCTTGTGCAGCAGTGTGTGGTTGGATTTGGGGCTGGTGTTGGATTTGTGGTTGGATATGTTCTTGGTCGGCCACGACTTTCTGTTGCATTTCATTGAGCTGTGTGTTCCTGGAAATGATAAGCTCTGTGTGGCAGGGGGAGATTCTGCAGTTTCTTTGTTGTCCTGAGCAACATCTGTAGTCAACTGTACAGTTTCAGAGGGCAGGTATCTGAGAACCCCAAATCTCTACATGACAGCTCATGCTTCCAGCAGCAATTGCTTTGTAAGTGGCCAAGTGGAAAACGAGAATCCTATTTGCATTCTCTGTCCTGTTTTCAGTCTGATGGGGAGATTTAGATACTTTAGTTATGTAAATGACATAAAAGCCCAAGCAAGACTGGCCTTAGGCCAGAGCTCCATCTTTGTGCTAATGGGTGAGTGTGCTTTTTGTAACTGTGCTTGTTACCAGGAAATCAGCAAGGGCACGACTGATACCCTGCCTTTGGAGCAGCAGTAGTGTTTGATCAAACCGGATGTGTGCCAGATCACAGCTGCTCTTTTAGGGCTTTTTTGTGCCAATCCAATCTGGCAATAGAATTTTGTACCAGCTCATCCTTTTGCCTTGTGTGGTGAGTTGATGGGGTGTTTCATGTTCAGCCCCTGACCTGGTTTAGCCAAAGTCCTTGGTGTGGTTGCAGAGAGAACGGGTAAAGGTTCACATCTGTAACAAAAACCTGAAACCATTGCAATACAAACAACATTTGTATTTGTGCCATTGTAAGAATTTCAAACTATTGCAGTGCAGAGCGTGAGGGGAAATTCTCTGGTAGTCAGTACTGGAATAAGGTGTATTTCTCCAGTATCCTTCTCTAGCTGTTCAGCCCTCAGACACTAAAGGAAAAAAGCATTTTGAAGTTTATCCTGGCAGTTCCACTGTGGTGGACCAATCTGCTGCTGTGGGTTTGATGTGTTGCTCACAAGTGTGCTGGGAGAGGTGTATTTTACAGGCACAACCATGGACCATGTGCTCTAGGTACAGTTCCTTTGTGTTGTAAGCATGCTAGTTCCAAGCTCCTGTGGATTTATCTGCTCTCCTCTAGAACCACAACAGCTGAAACAACTTCCATTAAACTTGAGGATCAGTAGGAGGGAGTTTGCTTAGTAAATAAACAAATTCCATTGTGATTTCTGGATGTGAACTTCTAATATAGGAGTATGCAGTTAAGGTAATTTTAAAGAAATGAAAGTATTTTATGTGAGTGGCAGACTTTCACATCTCCATATGATTTCCTCACTGATTCCCCTGTTGGCAATTCACAATCTGTCCTTCAGACTTGCACTTAATGGGTGAGTGTTTGCTGCGTTTTCTGCTCCTAACTACCACAGGTGCTTATTTGCTCCTCTCTGGCCTGTGGCACTTACAGGTATGCCTCTGGAGTGAGGAAAAGAGGAGTCATTAAACTAGAGGAAACTCGAAAATAGCTTGCTTCAGGCAGCTTATTGCAAGGTTGTTTAGTGTTTTTTGTTTTTTTTTTTTTTTTCTAAATAGCAGAAAAAAGCCACAACAGTACAAATGTTTTAAAAGCCTTTTCCTCACTGCTGTGACTTGTTTCTTTTTTTTTGTAATTCTTCCCTGCCCCCTCCCACCCCTCCCCCCATGTCATATTATGAAATTTTTGGGCTGTTACCTTACCATAGCTACAGCTCTAGCGAAGATGAAAATAGTAACCTGAGTAATACCATATGCCAGGGATGGCAGCACGCTTCCGCTGGAGCAGTGGATGAGGTTCTCACTCTCAGGTTTAGCCGTGGGATAGGTGACACATTGACCTTTGCTCCAGGTTTTGGCACTAAATCCAAGCTGGGCTTTGTCCCATGGTCCGGGGCATTCAGTGGCTCTCTGTGGCCGTGGTGGGGAGCAGTGGCATTGTCCCATGGCTATGCTGGGTGGCCCATGGCACGGCTGGGAACAGGCTGTGCCCAGGTAAAGAGCAGGCAGAGCCAGGGCCCCCGTGCTTGGTGAGCAGCTCTTGGCAGAGCTGGATTCCCTCCTGGTGGAGTTTGGGATGCTCGAGGTGAGGAGCAGTCAGATGTAAGGGGGAACCCAACTGCGTGGGGCTGCCAGGGAGAAGAAGAAGGTGTCACCCCTTGGGACAAAAAGCAGGGAGTCACCAGGCATTTGGGGTGGCAGCATTTGAGAACAAAGGAGGTGGCAGCAAAGGAGAGGAAAAATGGCTGGAAAGTGTCAAGGCAGTAGACAGAGGTGGCAGAGGGTGAGTAGCTGGCAGAGGAGAAGCTTGTTTCAAAATGACTGGGACCATTTGGTTTATGTTAACACATTCTACTTCACAGTTTGGGAGGAGTGCAAATAAACTAGGTCAGCTCATGCAAGCCTTGTTAAGAGAAACATGAAAAAATGGCTAAGTGTAGTGAGAGAAACTATGGGAAACGTCAAAGATAAGATTGTTTCAATGATTTTATAATTTTTTAAATGATTATTTTTATTGGATGTGCAGTGTTAACTTAGTGAGGCAGCATGGATTTTATTTTCCCTGCTGCTATAGTTAATGATTATCTTGCTTCTTTTGGAGAGTGAAAAATAACAGTGGTCTAGTGTGGCTGGGGATCTGGAAATATCTGTGACTCAGTAGGCAGCAGTTCTGTAAACAGATGCGAGACATCTCAGAAAAGGATATAAAATTATTAAACCATAAAGCAGTGAAACCACAGAACTTTTCAGTGTGTTTACTAAAGTTCTTATAGGTTCATGCTCAAAGGAAATAAAACCACTGCTAGAGAATCTCATTCATTTATGTCTCAGTCAGCTTCAAATCTGTACCAAAAATGCATTTCCTGACACTTAAAAATATGAATTTATTAGGACACTACTGCTGTGCTGTGGGTATCATGGGGAAGTTGCTCATCTAGTAAATTAATGAAGGCATGTGTGTTGAACTTCCTTACACAGCCATTCCCTTTTGCTACCCAAAGCAGGAACTGATGACTTTTTCCCTGCTGTTGCAGAATAAGGAATTGGACCAGAGGCAGATTAGTCTCTAACAGCAGAGCTGCTGCTGAAGTACACAGGAACCAGGTCTGCAGCTTCCCTGCAGGTTTCTGGTTCGTCACAGCCTCCTTGTCATCCTCACTAAAGTTCAGCCCATGAGAGAAAATCCAATTCATTTTTCACAGTAGTGAGACGAGGCGTGGAGATGGAATAACCACAGCAGTGGGGAGGATTTGACAGTCCTCAGTGTCCCTCTCTGTCTTTCCCCTTCTGCTGCCATGATCAGGGTGGCATGGAGCATCTCTCTTTTCCTGGCAGCAGAAATTAGTAGTGCTGACATCTTTCTTTGTACACTGGACTCAGCATCTAATGTCCTTGAGGCAGAACAATTCCAGAAGCCTGTCCTAATGAGAAAAAAAACCAAAGTGATTTCTTTTAAAGTATTTTCTAGAAACTTAGCAAAGTGTCTGCTTGGATTTCCAAGTTGGGTCATCCCCACAGTCAGAATCAGCAGTGGAAGTTTCATTAGGCAGTCGAGTAGTCTCCAGTTTGAGTGGCAGGAACCCATTAACAGCTGAGGGAGGGGATGGGAGAGATTTGTAAATTGGGAAGCACTGTGGTGAAGATAATTAGGGAGTGATTGCTGTTGCTCTAATGCAAAGACTAAAGGCATCAAGTGAAACTAAAAAGTGATATCCAAAATAAACACTGTTAGGTGTTTTTTTCCTAGAATATTCCTGCAGAATTTTTTGCCTCAGGACATGGTAATACTAAAAGTAGATGTGAATTCAGAAAGCCATTATATATTCATGGAAGAAAAATTGACCTGGAGCTATTGAACACTCAGTTTTTGAGGTGACATGGAAAGGGAGACTTTTGAAAAGAGATTGAAAGGAGACTTGTGAATTTAGGAACAGCTCTCATAATGAGCACTGTGTGAGAAAGCATGCTGATGCTTCTCAGAAAATACATCAAGTGCATCATTAGCCATCTGAAGTTGGTCTCTGGTACCAAATTGCTGATAAGCAAAGTGCAAAGGCCCTTCTTGGCTAATAAAAGAGAAGCCTGGCAAGTGTGTTATGTTTGAGGCATTAGAAGGTGAAGCTGGTGCAGGACTACAAAGAGACGTGGCAAGACAAAAGCCAGTCACCTTTTCAGAAGGATTTTAAGTGGTTCTGAGTGGGGTGAGACTGCCTTTGCCAGGAGCAGCATAAACTCAAGTGTGAGATAACAAAAAACTTCAGTTGTATGGATGGATGGAATAGGCCATGTTTTACTGGTGCTAAGCAGAAAGAATTGTAAAACTTAGATATAACCTAGTTAAATCTATAGTCTATATAAAGACAGAGTCATGGACACCAGTAAAAAATGTGGGTTTTTTATGAGTGGCATTGTGCATCTTGTATATGCGCTTGAGCATTTTGAAGATGTAGAGTCACAGTCTCTAAGGCTTTGGAAATGCTTTCAAAAAAAGAATACCTTTGGTTTTTATTGCCATTTGCTTAAAGTATAAGGAGCCCTGGAATGTACACTGAGGCTTCAGGAACTAAAACAATCCTGCTTTTCATCGTGGTTATTTAAAGAGTAAATGCTCTGATTGTGCAGGCTTAGTTAAGAGGATTCTTTGAAGAGCAATGGAAATGGAATGGTGGTGTATGTCAGCCTTTCAGTTAATATGCCACCTATATGCTTTAATTAATCTTTATTTTTCTTCCAAAGTGATTATTACATGAGATTGTGGTTACTCTAATTCAAAGACTGAAGGCATCACATGAAAATAGAAGGTGATGTCCAAAATAAACACAAGGGGGTTTTTTCACAGAATATTCTTTGAATCTCTCAAATATTGCTCAGATACATGTCATAAAGTCTTTTTTTTAACCTTGATTTCTGAATGTTTATGATATTTTTTCATATTTTTATGTTAGGAGATTGAGTTTCATTGTAGGAAGAAGTTCTGTACTAAGCAGATACTTAACTAAAGAGAGGAATTTTGCAGGTATTGCAAAATTCTAGGAGCACTATCAGCATCACCTTACCAAATTAAATTTTAACCTCAGGATGTGGTTTAAACCTGAATTTTTAAGAGAATTCCTTTTAACAACTCTGATTTTTATCTACATAAAGCTTTGATTAGCAGCCTTGTGCTCACACTATTAGAATATGTCACCATACAATTATGAATGTTACATATTTGAATATTGGCAAGGTGAGATGGGATGAGGGTAGGGCTGCTGTCCAAGCTTGGGAAGACAGTCATGTTAAAGTTTCTTGCCTCTTGTTTTTTCTCCCCCCCTAGATATTCTCAGTTTAATCTCCAACTTAATCTCTGAGCAGCTGCTGTTCTTTCTCCTGGTAGAAGATAACTTGGGGGTAGCATTGGTTAGGTGTGGGTGCACATGTTTAGCTCCCCTGGTATTTAGGGGAAATGAAGCTGGGCTCTTTATGTCCCCACCGTGCTTTGCTTTTCATGTTTCAAAAGTGTGCTTCTATATAAAATATTTAAGAGTGTTTGTGCCTATATGCATATATATAAAATACAGTGTTTATATGAACATGCTTCTTGGATAGATTTGCCTTGGTTTAGGTTAGAAATAGCAATTATGTGCTAACAAATTGCCTATTACATATGCCCAGTATACAGTTTTTTCCAGCAAATTTGTAACAGTTTGCTCAGTTCCAAGCCTGTGTGAGTGTGTGCTGCCTCTCCAACCCATTCTGGTTTTTGCATGCGGAAATAAATTAATTTGGTTTTGCATGTTAAGTACTGTATTAATGAAAACTGAAATAGTCACATATATTTATGGGACTTTGCAATTGCTTGACTTTTAAGATGCTTGATAACGAATTAGAATTAAATACAAACTCAAGGAGCTCCTTTGGCAAATAAGCATAGATGCTCATTGCACTCATCATGTGGCAGTTTTTCATGCACACAGTATTTACTTTAGCAGCATGAACTGTAGAATGTGCCCCTTAAAGTGCCAATTGTGGCTTAATTATAGAGGCAGGAATCACAATTTTAAGTTGTTTTGCTGCAGGCTGTGCACTGGCTCTCTCTGAAGACAAAGTGCACGTTTTGGAAACAAAAAAAAATCCACAACCAGCAGTACCTGCTGGACATGGATGTGCTGGAATTGTGCTTTCTATGAGGGTTTGTTTTATAAAATGTTACCAAGGTTTCAAAGTCAATGGCAGTGAATAGACAGAATAAACCATTATAGGACCCAAGATACCCAAGAGCACACAACACCACTGGCTGGTGCTTGGCCAAGACCCACAGGTTCTTCTCAGCTGTGGATCCCAGCCTGGATTGATGGAAGGGCTCTTCCCTCCCTGAAGCAACACCCTGCAATTGTCCTTGCAGAATTCCAGTGGTTCCTGGTGTCTCTGGATGCCAGCCCTGCTTTCAGGCATAGCTGCTGGTTGCCCCCAGACTGGTGCTGCCTACAAACTTGATGAGAGTGCATTCCTGGGCTTCCTCTAAGTCCTTGGTGGAGACACTGGATAGGTCAGGTCCCAGGAGAGATGGCTGCAGTATCCCAGGTGTTACTGGCTTCCTGGTCACCATACAATGGTTTGTGTTGGAAGGGACATTAAGGACAACCTTGTTCCAACTCCTACTTGGCCTGGAACAATTCCTGGGATGGGGCATCCACATCTTCTCTGGGAAATCTGTTCCAGTGGAACCCCTCACAGTAAACAACTTCTTGCTCATATCCAATCTAAACCTACCCTCTGTCTGTTTAAAGCCATTCCCCCTTCTCCTGTCACTGTGTGCCCCTCTCTGTTTTTTCTAAGTCCCCTTTAAGTACTGGAAGGTGCTCTAAGGTAATTCTGAAGCTTTTTCTTCTCCATCTCTCTCAACATGGCTTCATAGCAGAGGTGCTCCAGTCTTTTGAACAACTTTGGGGCCTCCTCTCAGTTGCTGAAGGACCCATTAATTGCTGTGTTTGGAGCCCAGCTCTGTTTCCACCCATCTGGTGGTCATTCATCCAGCTGGCCACATCCCGGACTGGATAGGTCCATATTGTGGGGTATAAACTGGGGTAATACCCTTTTTATTTGAGGGTGGCAGAAAACCTATCTTTCTGTAGCCATTGAGGACCCCTCAGTCTCCACGAGCTTTCTGACATGACAGTGGTGGCCCTGCTGTGACCTTGATTCTCTGCACCCTTGGACACAGCCCATCTGGTCCCACAGGTCAAGATCAAATAATCCCTGATATGAATTCCTCAGCCTTCTCTCCCATCTGCTGCCACTAAATCATCCACCTCCTTCAGCATCAGGCCTGCTTTTTCCCTGTTTAGCCTTTTACTATTATTTGCAGCATTAAACGTCAAACTATTTTCTAAGCATTTTCGTGAAATGTTGGGTTGAAAAGTTATGGTTTATCAGTGAAATGTAATGCAGCGTGTGCTGCACTCCAATTATATGTGCATTAAGCGTTCCCATAAGAAGTCTAAACTGAATTTTGCAAATTTTTATTTAATTATAGACTTACATTTCAGGATGTATTAGGCCACCCACTAAGTGTGAGGGCGTTCTAGATTGCTCCCAAAGAGCTACCAGTTGCTTTGGGAAAACTTAGTTCTTGTCAACCTGATGAAGTTTATAGGAAGTCTTCTTGCAAAAATGACAGCAGCTCTCCTCTGACTTCTCTATCGTACCCAATAATTTAATTTTAAAAACATAAAATTTAGTATTTGAAATAATTTCTTGTTAGTGAGGAGTATAAATATTTTTCACTTTCATTTGATGCTCAAAACAAGTGCCATGACTGTTTGTGTATGAATGTGTGCATTTGTGCACTGCATAGAAAAATACTCAGCATTTATGTGTGCTTCATTCATTTTGCTGTTATGAAAAAACCCCTTGTATGTCTGGCCAGAACAGAATTTTACTGTAAACCTAATGCAGTGTGCTCATTTGTATGGGTCGCTGCAACTGGAATTTTTCAAATGCATAATGTGGTGGTCATGATAATGTGTTTACAGAGTGTAAAATTTGAGCTTGAATTATGATTACTAAAATAATTGATCGTCAGCATTTGTGCTTTGCATAAGAAGAGTTCAGGAAAGCTGAATATTAAATAAACAGCATGTTGGATGAACAGTATTTCTCTTTCAACTCATCAAATGAACAAAAACTAAAAGAAGAGCATGTATTCTTATTGCCAATTACTGTCCAAGGAGGATAATGATACAATCTTTATGACCTGCTAGAGTTGTATTCTTAAAATAAATTTCCCATTACATTCCTCTCAGTGTTAAAATACAGTCTTTCTACCAGCAGATAAGTTGTGCCAAAAATAAAACCAGAAAGGTCTCTCATACATAGTTGCTGGTTATTAAATAATGTGCACTCTCCCCATCCCTTCCCAGCAGGATCTTCTGGTTTCTCCAAAGGCTTAAGGAACTCCTGCAGGAACTCAAGGAGCTGGTAGATGCAGGGGGTGAATGAACAAAATTAAAGTTCTCTCCTTAGAACTTCTCACTCGTTTTGATCATCTTGCAAATGAGTAGAAATGTATAGAATTTCTGTTTATTGTAAAATAATATTTACACTGCGTCTCTGATACATACGTAAGAGCGCTCAGACATCAAAGTGGATCTTCCTTTTGTGGGAATTTTAAGTTCTGTAAGAAAATTATTAGAGAAATCGTTATAATTTAGGGGTACATAATTAATATATAGGAGCCAAATGTATTGTGCATTCAGTGTTTGATCAGCCCATATTCTGGGAGTGCAGCCTCTTAGGGAGAGATGCTTGTAGTGTGTGTGGGCCAGGGCAAGTATGGAATAAACATCTCTGATCAGAGCAGAAAAGCACAGTGAGCCTCCTGCTTTGTCTGGATGAGGAGTGTTTGGTGCTCTGAGGGAAGAAATAACAGAAATAAAATAACAGAAATGACACTGTCTCAGGGCCGAGGCCATCGCCGGAGCGGGCGGGGGAAGTCTTTGAGGAGGTGATGCTTTAGTCTCACCCAGATGTTTGCACCCCTGTGCTGTTGTTTTCCTGGAGCTCTGTGGTCTGGCAGTGTGGGAGCAATGCAGCTGCTGCATCCAAACCCCAGCAGGTTGCAGGGGTTTGGATGCAGTGGAAAAATGGGGGAACATGTCTGGCATGGCATAGGCAAGAGGAATACAGGAATATACACCCCCCACCTTTTTGGGTTTTGTTCCCTTTGGCAGTCTCTACCGTCCCTAGTACATCTCTGTTTGTATGCTAAAATGATCAAATCAGTAATGATCACTTTCTTGGGTTTTTATGCTTTTTCTTGTTTCTTTTCTGCAAGGAGTCCTTCAGGGCTTCTGAAGATCTCATTTCTATTCTTGTGATAGCAGGTGCTTTTGATAATCTGTTTTTCTCCAGTCTTGATTATTCTTTTTCTGTGTTGTTTGTTTCTTCCTTTTGGCAATTACATCCTCAATTTTGGATTATTTTAGATTTCTATTGCTAAAATCAAAACATAGTCACTAACCGTCTTTCTGCATTTGCTGATTTATTTTTTTGAGCAGCGAGGTCCCTGCTCCTTTGGCATCCTAGTTGTCTGCATATGGTAATTTATATTGTCTCTTAGCTGCAAGATATTTTTTGTTCAGCAAATTATTCATGTTTGTTTGCAGTTGATCATTTTTGTTTAATAGCATTTTCTGTTCCATGGCACAGCAGTGTCCTGGGAGAAAAGGATTTTCTCCTGGCGCTCTAATGAGTTGTTTTCTTAGCTCTCCCCAATGGTGTCCCATTCTTAGAAACAGTCCAGCACGTGTCCTTGCAGTGTGGACGTACAGCAGGGCTTGGCAGACTCATTGTGCCCTGTGTGGAGATTTCTCAGGCACTGAACTGGATCAAAGGGACTCCTTTAGGACATTTTGGGGCTGGGGTGACAACTGGATGCCAGTCCAGGCTCCCAGATCCGTCTGTGCCACGCTGCTCAGTGCCTCCAGTCTGAGCTCAGCTGCTCCATGGAACCAGTGACTTGGCAGAACACGAGCCCCCCATGCCTCCAAACCAGGAGTCATCTGAAATCAGAGTTTTGGTGCTATGATCAAAAGAATTTTTTGCAGTTTCCAGGAGTAAAATCCCTCCAAAACTAGGAAAAGGGTTCTATCTGCTGATCAAAGGGTCCTTTGGCATCCCCAGCCAGTGAGATTCAATGCAAAGGGAATTTTCAGAAAGCTCATTAAAAATTAACAGTACTGGGGGGGGAGAAAGCCCAGAGATACATCCTTAGAGATCACGTTCCTTTAATAGAAGTTTTTACTTGAAATGAGAAATACCTGAATGCCCACTAGAAAACAAGTTCTGTAATACATTCTTTGCACAACATTCCCTGTTTGAGGATATAGAAGGTTTATAAATTCTGGATTTATAACCTGTTTTGTTTCTTATATGGAGATCTCTTTGATTTTTCTGAGTGTTTGCTACTGTACAATTTACCATATTAAAAAAAAATCAAATTATGGATTTCTGCACCTTAGATTCCTATGGGTTGTATTGATCTTTCAGGGCCTTTCATGTTTTTGAAGTGTGTAAGACCATGAAACCTAAATTCAGAAGGTGTTTCTGAAGTTTCTTTTTTTATAATGTATGTATTTTATATTATTGATTCCTTATTTGCTACTGTACAAATGGGAACAACTTTATTATTCTTCTGACGTTGCTTGTAGTTAAAATCAGCCCTCTTGGTCCAGCCTTTGTTGTTCCTTACTGATGTTCCAGAAGGGATACAGAGGAGGCACTGTAAAGAAACTTCTGGATGAGATGTACAAGTTAATTATCAATGAGCTGAGGTTTTATGATATCCACAGTGAACTTGTGGGGGATGCTTCCCTGCAGAAGCAAGAGCAAGTGTGGCACTGCTGGAGTGAATTACAGAAGTGAAGTGTAAAAAAAGCTTAGTTTTGAATGCATACTGAATACAAAAATAATTGCAGGCACAATTAAGATAGAAAGAATAAGAGGGCAGTTGCCACAGGAAGTCACCTTTCTCAGTGTAATTACCTGAAGGTTGCTGTAGTCTGGATACAGCTTCGTGGTTTATTTCCACATATTTGCTGGTTTTGAATTAAATGGTAAAGCTAAGCTTTAAAAAACAAACAAAAAACCAACCACCCAGGACTGTATGATTAAATTTCCTTTGTTTGTTTGTTTGGTGCTCCCTGTTCTACCTCCAAAGGAGCACTGAGCACCTCAGGATATGGGTTATGTCCTGTAGGATTTTCCTGGGATCTGTTTTCAATCACTTGCATCCAGAGACAGAGGGACTACCTAGTGCTGTGTGCTTTTGCTGCCCTATTCGAAATCTTTTTATTTTGAAAGTAGTGAATATCAAGGCTGATTATAGATGTTGTTTTAAGGAGGTCTTTTAGGCTTTAATTTACACCTTTGACTATTTAATACCAGAAGCAATGTCTGCTAGGCCCAGGGTGGATCGAAGGGAAAACAATTTAATCAACAGGTAGAAGCTCTTGTTTGAAGTAATTGATTGTAATTTTGCTTTGGATTTAGAGAAATCAAACTTTGTCGAGAAAATAACTGTGCTGCAATCTATTAAAATGTTTGATTTGCTACTAGGATTGAATTGTTGTAGTAGAAGTGCTATTTATTTTGCTAATCAGGCTGATTTACTGCTTTGCTTTGCTTTTGTTAAAGCACATAACCTTTATTTATACAAATTATTTAAGTTTTTATTACTTTTTAGGAAGTTGCATGTTGATGAATAGTGTATTTCTAATTTATTGTGTCAAACTGCATTTAGAGGAAGGTGTGTATCTAATGCAAAAAATCTTCACTTGGTTTACTGTTGCAGTGTAGTGGATAAAGAGGGAAACTTCTGCATTTCAACCTAGGGAAAAGTGCTCTTTTGACAGTAGTGAAATGAGCCGATTTTCTTGTTCAGTATTTTGGAATTAGTGGGCATTTGTAGTCTCGTAACTGGCAGATAAATTTATTATCCCTAAGTGTCCAGCGTACATACAAAGCACTGAAGCCACTTGAATGCAAAATAGTTGTGGTCTTAAAAATAATTTGTATACCACTGTAAAAACTGGCCACTTAACACTTTTAGTTCGTGAACACTCTGCCTGTGATTTCCAGCAGTTCCACTGATTGGTTAGTTGATTATTTCATTTATCTGATTTTTTTTTTTCCTAGTGGCTTCAATCAGATTTTGGTACAGGTTACCAAAATTTTAAATTGAACTTGAAATAAAAATCTAAACTCAGTTTTGACGTGATATTTCTATAGTATCTATATCTGAGGTGAGTTCTGTGGTCAAAACACTGAAGAATTTCAGTTGAAGAATTGCAAAAGGATTTTTTACTGGCTTTTTTTTTTTTTTTAATAGAAATTCTTTGCAAATATAAAAAAACCCCTGGTTTTGAAAGGAATAAACAGAAATGCTTCTGTAGTATTCTCTCTTCTGCTTTGTCATGCTGTGAGGCAGCAGCACTGGGCAGGAGACACAGCCCTGCTCTGGGGAGCCAGTGGAGATGCTGCCCTCCAGTTCTCTTTAGGCACCATCATTTAGTTGTGTTTTGTTCTAGTTGGTTAAAATAGTGAGCACCAGGTTTAAAATTTACTGTGTGGTATCTGTAGGGGTTTGTATTTTTATCTTTCTCAATTCTAAACATATTTAATAATAATGTCATGGAAGTGTCTGTCTTCTTTACCAGAATTTTTAAGTTCACCCTGCCTCAGTTCTGGCTTTTTGGGTCTCTCTGGCCGTGAGTAACTCAGCCACTCATCTTAGGCAGTGCCCACAGTTTTTCTTTGCAAGAGATTTGGTTAATTTAAAAGCGAAAAATACAAGCCTCAGGAGGGTTTGGGTGGAGTGCCTGAGACAGGACTGATGAAATGACCTCAGCGGGTCAAGTCCGCTGCTGACTAAGGATGAGCAGGAGTATCTCTGCTTTGTTCATGAGAAGAAATGCAGATGTTGGCTTTAATGCTTTTGCAAGTGCACCTCCCTTCCTAAAATGTGTCACATGAGAGATGTGACATGTGTTTGTACATGGAGGGTGACATGAGAAATTAGATTGGCCCCTCGGCAGTTTTAAGTACAATTTTAAGTACTGCCAGAAAGGAGAAGCTGCTGCAGTGTTGCATTGCAGCACGATGCTGGAATCCAGGGTTATTTCCTTACCTTACCCTTTATGGCTCTGCAGCTTGTGCTGGGACAGAGGAATTCCATGCAGTGATGGGAGGCTCTGTGGATCACTTTCATACATGTGTTACTGCCACTTTACACTGGTCTTGCTTCTCTGGCATGAATTATTTGCTGCCCTTCATCCACACTCAGCCTTGCCCTGTGAGCCCATGGATGCTCTCTGGCTGGTCCCTGCAGCCACTGTCTTCAAAATTTGGTAAGAATGTTTGGCAGGTGCTGTTCTGAGGACTGGCAATTGTTCAAGTCAGCTAAGCATTTTTTAGTGAAGTCATTACACAAAGAAGTTTTAAAAAGTAACTCCTCACAGGCTAAAATAAATGAGTGTGGTTTGATTTTTACTGCTTTAGAGGAAGATATTAGGAACAAAAAGATAAAACGAGTAAAGTTTTCTGAATCACTGAATTAACGGATTAGCTAAAAATGCCCCAAGGAAATTACCTGAACTTGACCAAAGAACAAATAGTGCTAATTGCTCTTAAACTGAGTTTGTTTAGTCTGCAGATGTTGCTAGCAAAACTGCCTCCTTTATGCTGTTGTGGGAGAGGGAGTGTCAGTGTGTAGGTGGTGAGCACACCAAGCCTGCTACAAGTCTAGGAGGATCAACCAAGACTTCTCTGAAAAGCTGTCAATACCTGTCCAGTAGTAGTATTTGGGAGAATATGGCAAGTGGATTTATTTCTGGGTAAAGTTGGTGTAAAAAAAAAAAAGGGGGATATGTTAAATGGGTCAGAAGTGCTAGTGTTTTGAGATGTTTTTATAATTCCAAGATTTTGCTTGTTCCTTAGGCAATGATAAGAAAAATGAGACACAAGAAAAAGTCTGATAAATTATTGCAGCTGTACCGTGTCATACAACAAAAAATATATATATTGAACCTGGTTTTTATCTGATCTGGTAAACAATCTCTTCTGTAGAGCAGCAGCTTGTAAACCTGGGTTTTTATTCCTTGTTGATGATGGAAGATGCATCATTTTTGGGCTGCCAAGTCCTGTGCATTTATTACTCTGGGCTGTATAGAGTCTGTGTATTTATTAGTGCTAAATACTTCATATTGTTCCATTTCAACGTTCTGCCACTGACTTGGAAAAGCATGGCATAAAAGTATCCTCAAAAAAACAGGGAAGAAAAGCCCTTGGCTAGGTGTGACTGAAATAATAACTAAAGTGTTCTGTTTGGAGATGAACCAGACCCCAATATTTGGTGTTTGACACTGAAGGGAAATACTTTTGCTAGGTGGAGTGTTTTTGACAAGTGCGTTTAATACTCCTCCCCTGAGCATTTGTCACTTGCTTCCTTGGTTAACCAATGTATGTTAGCATGATCACAAAAGAAAGCAGCAAAATTTACAGGCCTTCTGTTTGTTCTCCATGAATAAAAAAAAAACGAAATATGTGTAGGTTCAAATGGAAAATAGAGGCNTAAACATTGATCACTTTTTTTCCTTTTAAAAATGAAAACTGGACTGGTCTGTGGATGCTTTAGTGAGTCTGTATCAGAGCAACAAAAAGCACATCAGGAGCAAATCACTTCAGTGATGGTATCTACCTGGCATAGTTTAATATTAAGATGTGGGTAAATTTTCTATCTTTAACAAGTTGAAAGATAAAGGAAGTTTTATTTCCCAAGTCCAAGAACAGAGGTCTTGAGCTTATTGCTTTCTCCAACCAGTCTGGTAGATCACATTGATAAATGTGAGTTGGCTTAAAATATAGCAGAAAAGTCCCAAACCCACCGGTTTCATGAAGCCCTGACAGCAGTTACAGAGAATGAGAGTTCTGTGGGTGACTGCAGAGGCACAGTTCTGTAAATGAAATTCCCAAACGGTGAAATCCTATCCCCAGCCTATTCCAGTTTGAACGAGATTTGCAGGATGCACAGCTCAGCCAGTTTCAGATTCCTGGTGTGAAACAATCAAGATAAGAATCAAAAAGTAAAGAAAGGGAAAAGCCCTTAGATCAAACACTATACACTAATCTTTCTCCTTAGGCAGAATTGCTCCTTCCAGAGTCCTTACTACTCTTGTTTAAAATAACAGAAGCCCCATGGTAGTAGGAGTTGTTCTTAACTTGTACTTAGCTGAATGATTTTTGTCATGGGGAAGTTTTTCCTGGTTATTTAAGATGTATTTGCAGCTATGCAGTCTTCACCAGACAAACCTAAGTCTTCTCTTGCCCTTGACACTTGCTCCTGTGAAATTGCTGGTTTTTCTCCTGTGATGTTACATAGCTGTATTTGAGACTGATCCCTTAACTAACATCAGCATTCTTTTTTTCTGCATTTTAAACTGTTTGTAAGTGGTGTAATAGGTTATCTAATCTCACTTCCACTTGTTTGTAGGATAAATACCTGCTGTGTGTTGCTCTGTATGTGTAACATATAAGTTCAAAGGGATATAAATTGAGCTGTACAGCTGCAATGACTGTAGGAAATCCAACAGAAAATATTTCCAGTGAAACAAAAATATTGACTTCACTCATTTTGGCAACAAATTAAGTTTGCTTAGGGGTTTTTTACACTCATTTTCAATACGGAAAAACCTTTTCCTACAAGCAGGAAAACCAACATAATTGAAATGTTAATTAACATAACAAACAATATTTTTAGAAGGTTTTTGTTTTTTTTAAATTTCAGGATAGACCACCTAGGTCTATCCTAGAGGTACAGAGTGTAATAGTTCAAGTGTATACATAGAGCCAAACCCTCTTTACTGCTTAGGACAGGCTTGAATAAGGGCACTGTGAGGTTGTTACCAATTAATCCTGGTCTAGTTGATGGTCTTTGTCTTCTCTGCTGTGGTTTTGTTTCCTGATGCTCATCAGTTCTTTTGAATATGTTGTCTTTGAATAAAATACATATTTTCCTTGGTCATGCTTAAGTCATGTTGTTAAAAAAAAGAAAAAGTGGCATGATTATATTAGTTTAATATGCTGCTGTTGATTAATGACTTTAGTCCATTTATTTAATAGATGCTTTTCTCCCTGACCATAGTGCTAAAGTAAATATTTTGCTGTGTTTCTCTGTACTGTAAGCTCCTTATTCTTTGGAACAGGTTTTGGTATCTCTTACTCCATGTACAAGTCTAATATTGATGCAACTATTTTTGCTATTCAGTCAGTGTGACAGACAAACAGCTCTGGTATCTAAATGGTTTGGAAAGACAACAGAACCAGAGATACATGTTTTATACAGTTAGTGTCTGTGCTGTTTCTGGTACAGCTCATACCTAGTACATCATTATGCTTGCTGAGAGCTTTTTGTGCTGGGCTCCCTTTCACTGTCCAAGGCACCAGGCATCCTTTGGAAATATGTGTATTGATTGTGGAGCTATAGGGCAGTGCTGCTCCTGCATTTCTTCCCTTTCAAGGCTGTGTTCCCTTTTCCTTTCTTGAGCCAGTTCTGTCCTCCTCTGACCCTGCAATGGGAAGTTTCAAGAGCTGAGTGGAAGACAACTGTTAATTTTTTTTTTTTTTTTTTAGAGGAAAGGAAGTGTTGAGAACACCCAGCTGGGAGAGGGTAGATGGGGGTACACTGAGGTCTCCCCATGCAGTAGCAGTTACATCTTGCCTAGGATGTGACTCGAGCATAAAACTAAACCAAAGCCTTCAGGTGAGCCACACCTCTGAGATCTTAGGGACAAGAGACAGCTCATTTGGGAATTAGTCCCTCTGCCTTCTGTGGTTTTAGCCCCTGCTGCAGGGAAGGTTTCCCTTCTCAGGAGGCAGGAAAGCTTGCCCTGGTAATGAGAAGCACTGGCTTTTTTCCTATACCCTGCTCTGCAATTTGTCACAGCTCAGTAGCTGCTGTGTAAGAATAAGCTGTCCTTTTAGCAGGGATGGCTGGATAACCAGTGCTTGAACAAGGGCAGCCCTCTCCAGGTGGGTTTTAACTCTTTGTGATTCAGAGCCCTCACGTGAGGTTGCAGAATTGCTCTGTTAGAGAAGGGATGGAGACATGGAAAGAGCAGAGGCCAAAGGTTGTAGGAAAGATGGTATTGTCTACTGGTGGCATGGTGTGAGGATTTGGAAAAAGGAAAAAATCCTTGTGTTGCCTGGTCTCAGGCAGCTTGTCTGCTGCTTAGTCACAGGGTTTACCTGTACAGGATGAGCTTCATCTGTAGGTTATTTGTGTGAAAATATGACTAAGACACAGTAGTTGTTGGAAAGGTGATGTAACTGCCTGAGTACATTGTGCTTCAGGCATCACTCAGTTTTGAAAGTTCCTGGGGAAATGAGAAATGAGTGTACCACTGTAAGCAGAAGTGCAGCAGCTTTTGTTGACTAGTATTTAAAAAAAAAAAGTATTCCTTGATGCATTTAATTGATGATTTTAGGGCATTTAATGTTAGCTTTTATTGGCAATGTGAGAGGCTTATGTTTTTCTCTGGCTTTGCACAAAATAATAATAGTAATAATAATTTTAGGAAGAATCTGGAACACATTAGAAACACCTTATTTTAGTGGAGCTGTATCCCAGGAACACCTGGAGTGTATGAGCCCAAGCTCCACCGCAAACTTTGCTTTTGGCCTCTGGTGTGACGTAAAGTTTTCAGAAAAATGTTTTCATACCTGTGGATTTTCAAGTGCTTTTGAGTTTTAAAAGTAACTCATAATTGTGAGGGCTATTTTAAAGGAATTCTTGGATCCTGACTCTCCAGCCTCTATGCTACTACTATCACATACCCAATATCACAAGCAAGGTAGATTTTTAAGAACATTTTGAAATACCTTTGTTTTTAAACCTGACCCTTTGCTGCAAGGGCTGGTATCCTGGGAATTATTCCTGCAGTGGGCAGACAGAAGGCAACCAGCTGTCCCACTGTGTCCTCAGACAGGGAGTGTCACTTCAGCACCACTGGGTGTACACAGTGTTCAGGGTCAGTGGCCACAGTGGGACAACTTGAGCCTGTTGATGTCTGGCTGTCTGCAAACACCTCTTGCAGCAGAAACCAAGCCCCACTGCATTGTCTGAATGTCCTCAGCAGCTCCTTAGTTTGGCTTGGCAAAAAACGTAGATCTGAGCTGCTGCTCTGAAAAAAATGCCCTGTTTGACTTCTGGGTGCCCAAAGAACTAAAGGCAGTAGTGGGAACACTGAGGGAAATCCAGCCAGGGTTCCCACGGTGGTTACACTCATTGAGGTTGAAAATAGCACAATATTGTCAAGTCCTTTTGTTATTTTGGGAGATTTCCTTTTTAAACATTTTGAGCCTATTTCCAAATGTGATGTCTGTGTAAAACATGTGTCCCACCTCCCCGAATCATGGCATATTTGAGACAGAATTTTAATTAACTCAATAAATTAAGCTTGCCATAATCTAGATAAGTTCTTTTGCAAGGCTACCATGAATCTGAAAGCAGAATATATTGTTCTGAAAACAGTATCTGTCTAAAAACACAGATGAGGCAGGCACTGTTAGCAGAAGAAGGCGATTTTCCCAGGAAAGTGGTTTGAGCCTTGTTCCATATCCCCGCACTGGAGACCAATTTAAAAGTCCTTCTAACCCTGGAACCATCAGTTCCCTGCAAACACATTTCCATGTTGACAAAAGCAGCTGCTGCCTTCCTTCAGCTGTGAGTTAACTGGGTCTGAGTGGGGAAGGGAAGGATTCTCACTCACCAGTGCAGCCAAGTTGGTTTAGTGAGCTGGAGAAGGCTGAATTAGTATAATGGGAAATATGTTTGCTCTTACTTTGAGGAAAGGGAATGGGAAAAAAAATTCTGGTTTTTTAAAGTTTTTTTTTTTTGTTTGTTTGTTTTTGTTTGTTTGTTTCATTTTTTTTGTTTGTTTGTTTTTTTGTTTGCTTTTTTTTTTGTGTGTGTGTCTTGGTTCAGTTTTTTAGGTATGTATTTGAAATCTGTAATAACAGAGTAGCCCCTAAATGTTACACATCAGATTTTTGTTCTTTTTTTTTTTTCTTTTAGAGAAGGAAAAGTCTTTTTCGTATTTGAAGTGAGTCTGCTGAGAGCACCCAGTTTGACAAGCTGTTTTAGCTGATTATTATTCCAGTGGTGAATTTAAGTTTAAGACTCACTTCTAGATTAAAAACACAGAAAAATTGTTTGTCAATATGCCACTGTTTTGATCAATATGTCAATAGTCGTCATGTCCACTATTTTTGGAAGAAAAACTCCAAAAATTGGAAACTACCTTGAATTTTTGCAGGTGGGCCCCCATCCTGCAGATAGCAGGATGAAGGTGGGGTT
>VZTT01003627.1:42500-53597 GCA_013400855.1 Buphagus erythrorhynchus
GGGTTTCGTGAGTGCTTTAAGGTCCTTTGGCATAAGAGTGCTTTCACTCTTACACTTTATTCCAGCCTGAACTGGGTTTAACTTCATTCTCTAAGACCTTGTAACTTCCAGTTTACATGAATTGGATTACTTGCTAATGAATTTCATTTAAATGCCTTGCAAGTGAAATGGTGCTTGGTACCAGCTGATTGGCATTGACAAGGTTACTGGGGTGCATTATGGGTTTTAATGGAGCTGGCTGACTTGGTTTCCTCCCCAGCAATTCAGCTTCCTTCCCTTTCAGTGGGCTATGAGCTATTTTCTGTGATTGCCTCAATTATTGACTGTTAGAGCAATTGGTGTTTAAACTTCTGCAGTATTCTTTTGCTCTGGTCTGGCTTGTCCTGTGTTTCTCATTGCACAGTGAATCCTGTTTCTGTGGGTTTACAATGAGTGGTTTCTGTGTCTGGATGAACTTTTCTCCAGAATAGTGCTGTCTGCTTGCCCAATTCTTATTCTTTATCCCCTCAGTTTATCCCCTTTGTTTTAGGAGTTGATTCACATACTAACATAGACATAGAGGTGCTTGTTCTATATAAGAGTATTACTGAAGTGTGGAAAGTTGTGCAGCTTTAGTGTGGTATTAATGTACAAGTTAAGCATTTCTTCTTTGAAGCATCTGGAAGGTCAACTTACATCATATATTTCTATGATATATTTCTGATGGAATAAAGGTAGAAGATCAAAGATTAGGAAATAACTTCTCAATTGACAGAGAAGAGCTGTTTCAGGTAGAGTTTAGGAATTTGTGTGGATATGTCTCTGGGCAGATCTTGGATACTTTCAGTGCTTGTAAAACATCCTCGCCCACGCTGTGCTTCCAGAGTGAAGTACTGGAGCAGTCTGTGCATGTTATTTTGTCACTAGGAGCCCTATTGCTACCTACCAGTTTCAGGTATTGACAGTTTTTAACAACGTCCTGTGTGTGATGCTGATTTTCCCCCCACACACACTTGTAGGTATTTGTTTCTCCTGAGTTTTCTGAGTTGCTGTTTGTTTCAGTTTAGCCTCTCTGTGGGATCTGAAAAGCAGATGTTGTTGTAGACATGCTGAATTGCTTTAAAAAATTGCCATACATCACTGTGGAACTGTGATTAAAAGAAATAACTTTGGTTTTCTCTGTTTATGTTCCAAGCACAGCAGTGGTAGAATCACCATTAGCTTTGTATGTGCCTATTAACCAAATGAAAGGAAGGATTCAATAGAGTGATTAGTTTTCAATTTAGGCTTTTAAAATTATTGTCTCATGCTTTTTGCAGCCTAGTTACTGAGGGGAATATACACGATTTAGTTATTTTTAATTCTTTCTTGACTGGGACACTTTTTCCAGATACTGAATTCAGATAACAGCAGTATACTCAAGGATAATTTAGAAGAAAAGATACTGTGTCCTTAGAAGGCTTTTGTGATTTGGAAAGCACAACATCTAATGACTAAATTTGTTGTCAGAGCTCAAGTAGCACCAAAATCTCAGAAAGCAGTATAAACAGTGTGATCCTAAGAGGATTAGAAAAAAAAGCCCAAGTGCACAAGTTCACATGGGGAACAGGAGCAATTCAAAGCTCACACAAAAACTACCAGTTGAGCCATAACACAAACCCAGTGCAATGTCTGGGAAGGAGAAAGTACCACCAATAGCAGCATTTCTGAAAAGAAATGGTTAAACACTTCTGCAAGTAGCATTTAGAGAAATCCTTGCTTTGAACTGATTGTGCTTGGAAGCAGGTAAGGACTAACATCAGTGTACATCTGGTGTGTGTGTTCATAACCAGCTCTGTCACTGTGTTGGTGCCAGGGTTGTTTTTATCTGTGGCTTCCTTTGTGCCACACAATTATTACTTGGTTGATAGCAGCAGCCCAGTCTGTGCAAGCAGCCTGAGTGGGTGTTTGCTGCTTTGCTGAAGGTGGTTTGGCATGTTAGTTGTTCTGGCCCTGCAGGTGGGAACTGCCTGGCTCATGCAAGCTGGGTTTAAGGCCTCTAGTGTGGTCTGGGCTGGGTTTAAGGAGCTGGGTTTAACGCCTGGTCTCTGTACACCACAGCAGGGTAGGATGCTCTTCACAGGGGGATGATGTTGGGTGTTGTACTGAGTGTTTGGCCCCGAATCTCTGAGGGACATGAGCATCAGGTGTGTCATTTTGTGCAGAAAAAACTGGTGTGGTCAAGGCAGTAAGCACTAGCTCTGAGCACGTGTGTCAGTGCACACATGGCAAAATCATCTTTCTTTTCAAGTTGAGGGGAGCAGTTTTCAGTTGATGTTGAACACATCAGGCAGTGGCGAGTCATTCCCAGCCTCTCCAAGATGAAGAATCCAAACTCACAAGCTGCTGTGCATTCCCCGGGTGTGCCTTATCAACTTAAAGGGCATCTGGTGGATTATTTCTAAGTGTCACATAGTATAGCTGTTACTACATCTGGGCACCTGTTTAAATCACTGTAATGCATTGGAATATAAAGGTGAAAGATAGTCTGAAATCAATAAATTATAACTGTCACCTGCATTGTTTCAAGGTACATGCCAAAATCCAGTAAGATAAATTTGGAAAGAAAAAAAGCTGCTGATGAGGCATTTGTCCTCAGCAATTGATTCTGAAGAAGGACATTGCAGAGTTTTCTAAATGTTTACACGTTGCTTCAAGCGCCCTTATTTAAAACTGGAGTCTACAACCAATTAACATTGGTGAGGAATGGAGTGAAGTCAGTGAACCCTTTCTTTTCTCATTCTCTGCTCTCTTGAGCCTTTGCTTCCAGCTTCTTTCCGTGTCACTGCCCTGTTTAGATGTAAAGCAAAGGACAAGAATCCTCTTCCACGGATCAGGCTTCAATGCTGAGTACTGCACTCGAGATTGCACAAGGGGAAAGATGTGTTGGAAGGAGACAGTTTGGGCAGTGTGTACTGAAGAAAGCCCTTTTTCCTTGAAGAAAATGGTTTTTGTTTGTGCAATCATCCCTTTATTTATGTTTGCAATGTTCCTTCCCAAATGGAATAACCCAAACTAAGCATCACACTGGGAAGGGGGTAGCAGCCCTTCTCTGCATTTCTCTGCACACAATTTTTCTCATGATTTAGACTGTTCTCAAAAGACTGTTGGTTGGTTGCTGTTTGTTCTGTTTTTAAGGCAAACTCTTGTTATAAGCAAATAATGTTTTTATGGGGTCTGCAGAGCGGGTGTTAAAGCTTTCTCTTCTCAGCTGGTCAGCAGCCCCAGCTGTGGAAAAAAGCTTGCATAGGATACTGTACCTCTTGAGGAGTGGAGTTTCACTCAGCCTATTTACATATTTTCTGCAGCACTAGTACAACTAAGCAAGGAAATAAGAGCATGTTTGCAAATTCCTTCAATTCCCAGCATTCCTGCATTCCTCAGCATCCTCTGCAGTGCCTCTTGCTTGCACTGTGAAGGTGATGTTTCTGCCTGCCTTGTGGCATCTTCTAAGAATAAAATAAGCACAAATGCTGCAGTTTTTTTTTTTTTTTTTTTTTTGGATGGGTCCAAAAATGACTCTATAATGGATGATTTCCTGATGGTTGAGCTTGAAAATTGCACGTGAGAACCTCGTGTTGATCATGAGTCCCACAAACCATAGTTATTCTTTACTCATAGTAAAAGTTTTTTGACCACAGGTTACAGATGCTTGGTAAAGAATTTAATCTAAAAATAGTCTGGTAATACTTCATTAGTCACCCATGTCCATCTGTCACCCTTCCTGCTCTTTGAGTGGACGATTAGATTATGTCCTAAAGAAAAGTCGTCTGGCAAGTATTTGTTTGGAGGGCAACCACTCAGGAATATTAGTGTGGATGAAAATCGTTTGTCACTGCTGAATAAAAATGAATGTTGTAGTGGATGGAGTTACCTCATATTTGGATGTCAAAAGCTGTGTGCTTATACTTATTTTATTGTTGGGTGCATAAAATTATTATTGATGCGTAAAGAAAATTACTAAAATCTAAGAGTGTGGATTTGTTTGGATTATGTTTTTGTTTGGGTTTTAAAGGTGGGCAAGATTTCTCTTAAATTTTGCACTAGGAAGATTTCTGTTATTTTCATGTTGTCAAGTGTTGCTAGCAATTAGTATGAGCAGTTTTTTTGAATTACTGAGGTCACTGCTGGAGTTGGTAACTCTGTGGACTCATGGGCACACCTGTGTATATAAATTGAATTATTTACTGCAAGATGTGTTAGGAAAACAGACTTCTTATTCTTTTACTGCTTCACAGTGGATGTAACCATTTTGGAAGTCATACCACTGGAACGTTGATTTTTGTTTGGGGCTTTTCAAAGTGTTTAGATGTTGGTAGCTGTGGTTCATTTCCAGGAGAAACTCGGCATAGGCAGATGGTGCTGTAAGTTGCCTAGTTGCCTTCCTGAAGCTTTTTGTGGGGAGCTGAAGCAAAATGCAGACATTGGGATACTTCTACCCAGGCTGTGGTGCTGTGTGCTCCTGAGTGGTGTGACTGTGCAGAGCCTGGTGGTGCAGGTGTTCATTCAGTGTTTGCTCCAGGCTCTGTGTGCCAGCTCTGCAGGAGCCAGCTCTGGGATGTGGGGAGGGCAGGAGGTGTGCAAAGCTCCAGCTCAGTGCTGTGCCTCAGCCCTGCTCCAGGTCTGAGCAAAGGCGCTGGGAACGCTCAGCTCCAGCAGCTGGGAGAGCCAGGAAGGTTAAATGATAATGTTTTACTGTGTGTTAACAGCACAGTTTTCAAAATAATGCATACTAACATTTCTTATTTTGTCTCCTTATTTTCCTGTCAGCATCACCCTTCCGTGGCAAGAGGTACCCGAAAGGAAAACTTCTGCATATCAATGCACTGCCAATGGTAAGTACCTTTCTAACTGACTAAAGGTGGTGTGGTTTCTCCCTGCACACATGCCATTAGCAGGCTTACTCTGCAAAGAGTATTTTTAGAATAACTACTTTTTAATATTCAAGTGGATTATTTTCATTTTTTAAAGGAACATCTAGACCATTATGCTGTTTGACAAAAATATTTCAATTGCACCTGGTTTTATCCTGTGGAAAGTAGGGCAGCATGTTAATTTTGAAGTGAGAAGTGTGACTTGACAGTAGCATAGCTCATCCTGTTGGTAACTGGTGTTGCTTCCTCTTTTGGCCAAGAGCCTGTCTGGGGTGAGCTGTAGCCAAGCTGAGTGTTCTGTTGCCCCCATTGGATGCTCTCTGCAGTTTGTTTCAATATTAATAGCTTTTCCCAGCAAAAAACAAAACCAGCTCTGCATTGTCAGGTGTATTTTACTTCAGCCCATTTGTCAGTGTAACACTAGTGAAGTTAAAATCTTAGCTTCTGTAGAAAGGGGCAATCTTCTTATTCTGTCTCTGGAATGTTAGTTGTAACAGACTACAGCAAATTCATATTTTCAGGCTGTCCTTATGGTTTGCTGGTGCTTCCTGATAGTTGTGCAGATGGAAAGCAGAGCTGAGGCCTGAAGGGAAGGACTGGAACTTACTGTTTCAGCTTTGATCAATCAACCTCTTTTTAGCAGTTTTGGTATCTTACATTGTCACAGTTGAGGTGTACAAGAGTGGTACCTTCAGCATTCGCCTTTAGAATTAAATGCATAAAGTGCCAGTGTGAGTTCTGTATTTGAAGCATCTATAGATCACTGAGCTCAGTACAGAAGTTAAAGGGGTAAGATTTTGAACTGCTTGCTTTGAAAATTCAATTTTGGATCTGAGAGCTGAGCTGGTTTCCTTTGGTTTGCACGTGGAAATGGATCTAAAGCATATGTAAATCAATTGCAGCCTCACTTACAGCTTTGCAACTCCACTGTCTTTGCCCTATGAGGAAAACGATGCTCAAAGAGAGTTTGCTTGGATGTAACTCCTTTACTTTTTGAGGTAGGAAGCAATTCTCTTAACTCCCAAAGACATCATGGAATGAAATGTAATATATTTGTCACAAAGTAAAGCAAATATACCTCTGTAATCAGAAGATCTGCACCAAGCATGTATGTTGTTTAATAGTCTGGTTTTAGGCTTAGAGTTGATATGAGTAGAGTTTATATTTATTTGGGATGAACTGAGTGAGAAAGAGTAGTGTTTACCTGGTCATTCAGACTGGTCTTTTAACTTCTCAGTCCTGAAATGAGCAGTGCTCACAGCCTTTTCTAGTATTGTTAAATCTTCATTGTTGTTGTTGACCTTTTTCCAGCAAAAAGCTACTCTGTTTTCTTTTTATTTTGTAGTGGTTGAGTGTTATTTTAGTTATGATTTAAGATACTGATCTGTATTACTGCCTCTCTTAAAAACATGACTCATTTCATATTAACCTAGTCCATATACTTCATAAAATTTTAAAATACTGGGAGACTGTACTTGAAATGTTACTGCATTTTGTCCTAATTTTCCCCCTACAAATTATATTAGCAATTCAGAATTGCACAGTCTCAAGGGCATGGTAGTTGTTACAGTGATCATAAAATATACTCAACTGTTACTTGCAGTGAAGTACTCCCCACTCTTTTCTTTGAGGGCTGTTTTTGTGCTCTAAGTTATTCTGCTTTATTATTCAAGAGATTTCTGAACCATTACTCACCTCTGATTAACTTTGAATGTAGCTTTAAGAGACAAGCTAGACACATTTTTTACCATCCCCAAAGTAATCGTAACTAAACCTGTTCAGTAAAAAAGATTTTTATAGTTTTTTATTATGTTTTTCTCTTTGCTGTGTGTAAACAAAGTTTGGGCCAGAGGTCGCTGAAGAAAGCAGGTTGTGTACATCTCCCAGACAGCACGTGCTTTAACCATGGTTGCCCATGTTCAGCACATATATTTGAATAAGAAATTAATTTCTGATTCCCTTGAGAAATGATTGTAGCATTTTTGGTCATGTTTTAAGCCTGATTGTCAGTTCCATTTCTTAGTAGTAAGAAAAAACAAAATAACAATTTGCACATACTCCATTCTCTTCTGTTGTTTTCTTAGATTTTCAATTTTCAAGGTGATTAAAAGCAGCTTATTTTTTGCATCATATTATGCTATACGTACATATGCTATATATATGTTAACTGATAAACCAAAGAGGATAAAATACTAGTTACTCCTTAAAAATTATTGTAGTTGTTGGCAATTCTTTAGAAAATTAAATATTTATATTTTGATGTAGCATGGCTCTGTTCAGTGGGTGTAAGTTCTCCTTCCCATTCTTCCAGCCAAATTTAATGTTCCTCACAATGTCAAAGGAAAGATGCAAAGGCTTAATGAAAAAAGGCCTGGTAATTGCAGGAAACTAAGTGTTTAATGCTACTTTTCTAGGATTTTGAAGGTTCATTTAGAGGCTGATAACTGGGTACTTAATCTGTGGTCACAAGAATTAATGAATGTGTTGGAAATAAAAATTTAAAGTCTTGGATCTTTAGTCTAAGCAAAAGATGACATTAGGATTTGAACAAGGGCTTTAGCAAATAAATTTTCTTATTATGTGATGGAACAGGTAGCTTATCCAAGAGATTTTCCATTGTATCTTGCAAGGCTTTTTTGTGAGTTTTGGAAGCAAATCAGTTTGCCTTTCTGCCTTTGCAAGTCATTGAAGCAGGTTTGTGTGTGTGCACATAAATATGTGTGGGAATATAGGAGTGTGCCTATCTGTGCATGTTATTTATACACACATATAGATGTAGATCTAAATTTAGAAATACAGAATGGACTGTGCAAAACCCAGGAACTTACAGAAAGGTGGGAGCTACCAGTTAGTGCTCTCCTATGACAGCTTGCTGGGGTGGGTTTAATTTTGCAGAGGTGACCAGAAAGGGCTGTGAAGGACTCAAGCAGGACCATGTGGTGGTTTACAGGCAGCCTGGAAAACACTTTGGGTTCTGAGCCTTTACATGGATGGTTTGACAAAGATGGGCACCCTGATCAGTTTAAAAAGTCTCATGCAGAAGAGAATAGAGGATGTTATTGCTTATTACAGACTGGCACAGACAAAGTCTGAGAACAGGCAGTGAACACAAAATTACCTAGTCCCCAGGCAAGCTGTGTCATCAACAGCTAAGGCATGTTCTCACAGTCTTGGGGGGAATACCAAGTAGGTGATTTAAATCCATTTTCAGTGTTACCTGCTTCTAGGTGAACGCATTATACTGTGTTTTGAGGGTGTAACACACCTATTGTGTGTTATGTCAACTGTTCCTACAGGTAAGAGATGTTATAGAACAGCTCTGCAGGCACTGAGTCTCCTGGGCCAGGAAATTCCATGGGTGCAACATTTCACTGTAATTATCCAGGCAGGGGATTTAGCTCAGAAACAGCAGGAGGGCTTGGAGGAGCTGGGGAGAAGGAATAAGTCACTCCAAAGTGAAGGGACTGAAAGATATCTGCAGAAATTTCCCCAAGACTGCAGCAAATTTTTAATTTGAACACCTCTGTGGTGCCTTCAGGTAGTCCTGTGACCTTACTGCTCCTTCGAAGCCAGGTGAATGAATAAATGGATGTAACTATTAGCCTGTGCTTCCCCAGCAGCTAAACCCACCCAAATACTGATCTGCCAGGCTAGTCTGTTAAATGCTTCCATGCAAAGGAAGACAGCCAAGGGAGGGGATGTGAGCTGGACAGTTGGGTTTGGTGTGGAAGCCTTGTCTCTGCTGGCACCTGCCAAGGACAGCTGGAGATCTGTGCCGCTAGCTCCAAGGTTTTTGCACTGGAATTGCAGAACTGGCTTTGTTTCAAGAGGAGCTGAATGGCATCTCTCAACTACAGGTATATAAAATGAGCATCTGCAGAAGAGCAGCTCTTTGTAAGGTGGTGGAGCTGAAGGTCAGTTGTCATTATACTGAGAACAGGGACCCCTGCTTTCCAGAGTTCATGAAACTTGACAGTACTAAAGATGTTGCCCTCAAGAGCCTAGAATAATTGATTCAAAATAAATAACCCCGCAAGACTAAGGCCCTTACTCTATGAAATACAAATGCATGTGTGTACATGTAACTTCTAGTGTAGTAGTTCTTTTGAGATATAAATAAGGAGCCCTTGCATGCATAAAGCTAACCAGGCTTGAAAGCACTTTGAACAGTAGGGCCTAAAAGTGCTCATGAAATTTATTATTGAGGCTATTGGTTGTACAGTTTATGGAATGCAGCCTTAAAAGGAAAAAAAAAATAATTATTTCTAGCAGGTTGTGAAATAGTCTGAAATAGCTGACAACATGAAGTTTTGGACTGTTTTGGTCCTTCTGAAATCAGTGGATGCTATTATCAGTGAAGGAAGGTGAAGTGCAATGGATTTTGCATGATAATTTGTTGTGGCTAAACAATTATACTTCAAAATGTTCATACATCAGTTCTGTTTATTGGATCAGCATGAATTGGCTAATCTAGTGGTTTGTGTGCAGAAGAGGAAATACTACTAATAATGTGATACGAAAGAAAAGTTCCATCGTGTGGTAGGGTGCAAACTGTGATAAGCAGTAAAAATTTTAAGTACACTACTCTGAATAATTTTTGGAAGGGTATTTGTATTTTCTATTTCTTTACAGAGAACAAGTTAAACACGCTATCAAGATCCCTTTCTGACTGAGAGGGAAAACACCCCTTTTCTCCTTTTTCTGCCATTAAAGTTCACCACTGAATGAATCAACTGAAACGGAAATGAACGTCCTTTAAAAAATTTAAGTGTTGGCTCCATTTTGAAGTAGCATTTGTCAGAGAACTTTCTCTGCTGTTTCTCTAAGCATTTTACAGTTCAAAAATAAGCTTTGACTAAGAATTCTCGGCAAAATCATAAATATGTAATTATCTAAGCAGCCAGGATATTTAGCCCCTGGCAGGTGCCCAGTGCAGTGCAAGAGCAAAGGGAACTGGGCCAGTATCTCAAGCTAGAAGAACATCTTCTAAAACAGAGTGAGGGCTATTGCTATTTCTTATCCATATTCCTAGGTTTTAAATCTTAAATGTACCTGAAAAGAGGCTGTTTTTGCTGCAATAGGTTGTCTTCTCTTACAGCTGATTTACTCTGTGTTTTTTTTGTTGTTGTCGTCCTCTGCTTCACCTCCCCTGCCTTAGGTTTTTTCTGTCTTTACTGCTTTATACTGGTGTTGGTTCAATAGATAATAGTAGTGTTGTTAGCATTAGATTATATCTTACTTGATCAGCATGCCATGTGCTTTAGAGGAGAGGGAGATTTTGTGTTTCTGGGTTCACTGCCATATGCCCGTGGTGAAGTTGTATAACCTGAAATGACCCTTTTCCTGCTCTATTATATGAAAGAATTAGAAATGCAGCGCAAAGTCTTCTCGACATTGACGAAGTTTGTTGCATAGTTAAAAAATTAAACTGATTTTTGGGTGTACATGAAGTGGGATGTTGTAGAGAAAACCCAAGGACAAGCTCTTTTGTGTCCCAGCACATGAGTGTTGCCATCTGCAGAAGAGCAAGGGTGACTTCACAGGAGACAGTGTCAATGTGTCACTTGTACCAGCAGGCCTTGATCCTGATTCCCTTCTTGTCAACAGAAAGTTGATGTTAGCTCAACTTAACAGAATGAAAGTAGTTTCAGCAGTGTTGATGCTGGGAGATAATGAATATTGCTGCAGAACAATAGGAAGTCTGTAGGCTGTGTGGAGTGACGCTGCTGATGCTGACTCTTATTTACTCTGGAGAAACAGAGACCTGCTGGCCTTCAGAAACCAGGACCCTGTGTGGCCATCAGCATGGATGGCATGTCCAGAAGCCTGTATTTGCTTTCCAAGTCTTTAGTTCACCCAGGGATTAGAAGCAAAAATTGTAGTCAGTGGGTTAGTGCACCCATATTTTTAAATAAAAGTCATATGTAGCATTCTTATTGTAATTCAGTGAACAAATATAAGAAACTATTCAAGACAAGGGATTTGAATCCTGTACTGAGCATATGTACGTAGGATTGGCATCCATTAATTTAATATTCAACACAAATGGAGGGTATTGATGTCAAATGTGAGCAGTAATTGGAATCTTTGACCTCATTAATCTTCCCCTTTCACTTAATTTTTTTGGGCTGTAGATGGACCATATTTTATTACAGTCTACATGTGTTTGAAAAATGTTTTATCCTGTGTTTAGGTGCTTGACAAC
>VZTT01003629.1:8988-21098 GCA_013400855.1 Buphagus erythrorhynchus
ATACACATGTGTATTACAGCAGTCTCTGCAGCCACTCATAAAAAAATGAACAAGAAAACTCAAATAATTAAGAGGCCACAATAATTGTAGTGAAGTCTGGAGAGTTTAAAACACTTTTGTGATTTTTAATTCTCAGTGGTACTCTGCTGCCTGTGGTTCTGCAGCTGCTCTCCAGGAACACAACTGCAAGGATTCTTATAAATCAATATATTCAGTTTAGTGCAATGATCTCATCCAGCACAGCCAAGCTGACAAGACAGATTTTCCTGCAAAACACGAAAGGTAAGGGACAGATATTCCTAACTCTGGTTTTTGGTGCACTCCTCAATGCTCCTTTAATAAAAAACCGTATTTTGGGCTTCACCAAGGAGTTACAACTCAGTTGTGCATGCAAGGTGAGTTTTGTATTTATGACCTGTGACAGAATTCCAGTGAAAATAGGAACTGGAAATACTGATCCCAAAAAAAAACCCATAGAGTAGTGCACCCTCTTTATTTCGAGGTCATCACTGGGCATTAATTAATGTTGTTGTCATCACTGGGCATTATTTGATGTAGCTGTCATCACTGGGCATTATTTGATGATTTTGTCAGGATGTTGGAGCCAGGGGAAAGGAATTTCTGCTTCATTTTAGGAACAGTTCTGGTCAGTGCAGAGGAGAAAAGCTGGTTCTCAACAGATCCACACCAAAGCTCTTCCAAGAAACAAATTCCCTGTGAAGAACAGCCTAGAAACCAACTCTGAGCTATCCCAAGAGCCAAATCCTTCTACAAACTCAGCTCAGGGCAGGATTTGTGACCCTGGGTCTCAGACATGACCCTGGATGTGCATTTGGAAGAAACTTCCAGCTCCTTTTTTCCAGCCTTGCCTTCCCAAGGCCTGGCTGAGCAGGTCCCACCTTCAACCCAGGGAAAGCCATGAACACAAAAGCCCCAAAAATAGGAATATATTTCTATTACTGCAAGAGATTCATCTTGCAGGGTCAGTGAACACCTCCATGTGATCTCCTGTCTCCCCTCCAGCCTAATGGACCATCACCAAAGCATTTCCCTTTCTGCCTTCTCAGCTCCTCCAAGATAAATATTAATGGCAAAGCACGAGGGAACACTCCAGTGACTCCTCTGCAGCTATTTCAGGATAAATAAGCCCTTTAAAGTGTTTTTTTTTTTAATTTCCATCAGATCTTCTCCTCTGAATATTTTCCAGGCCTTGCTTGGGTTTCTCCTTGGTGCCATTTAAAGGCTTCTAGAAAACTGGGTTTGGGGTTGGTGCCACGTGTGGGGAGAGCAGCTCTGTGGCACAAAAATGCAGTTTTTCTGCATTTTTCAAAAGAGCATTTTCTGCTCTTTGCTGATAAGAAAAACTCCCTCCTAGGGGTGATTTTGCAAGGTGGATTTCAGCTCTGAGTGTTCACCCTCCAGCAGCCCCATGCTCTGAGAAAAGGATGCTCACAGCCCAAAAAATACTTAACAGTAGCCATTTGCCCTGGGTGAAAATGCAGAGAAAACACAAATAACACATCCAAGGCCCAATTCTGTTAAAAATATCTTTGCAAATATTACATTTCTGCTTTTATCATGGGATAAAGGCAGTGTGGATGTGTCCATGCCTGACTTGAACATCCACTGGCAATGCCTCCTGTGGAGCTGGTGCTTCATTTAAGGTTGTCTTTCTTTCCTGTAATGAGCAGAAAATTAATTAGGGAGACCAAAGCCTCTCTGCCCTTCCATAATGCACAAAGCACCCCTCAAGGCCCAGGGTTCCCTCCCTCCCTCTGAGAGCTCAGGGTGTTTTAACACAGAGCTCACTCCGTGCTCCCCAGGATGAAACAGAGTCTGAATCCCCAAGTAAATAGAAAATGAATAATCTCGAGTCTGCACATTCCAAAAATAGCTCTCATGTACATTCTGCTATGAATAATTCCTCAGTTTAGGGAGACTGAAGAGCCTTTTAAAGCTGAGACCACAGAGTCTGCACTTTGGACAGAGAGAGAGAGAGCTGGGGGCACTTCTGCCCAAAAAAAGCCAGGTCTGGATCATTTCTGGATTATTTCTGCTGGATTGGTTTGATGCCAGAGCTTGGGTAATTTTCTTCCACTAACACAACACTTCACACATTCCTGGAGATCCCAAAGGGGTGTTTTCCATGCATAACTCATAGAGATCTTCACACCTTACAATTATAAGACAGTAAATGAACAGAGGGATAATCCTGGATCCAGGAGGGATGGGGGGGATTGAGCAGTGCAGGAGGAGCTGCCAACAGCACATCAAAAATGGGTTTGCATCCCAGGCTGCCCAAAAACCAGCAGGGACAAACACATTATTTCAACAAATTAATATTTCAAATTATTTATTGTTATCAACAAACAAATTATTTAAATCAATCAATTATTTCAACAAACTTCAATCAAACGAGCCAGGAAAATACAAATTCCAGATGCAGACTGTATTCCTTTCCAAAGGATGTATTCCTTTGCAGATGTACAAACACTAAAGAACTGTTTTGGGTCAAGATAGACAAAATATCTTTGAAAAAATGATTTAAATAGGATAGAAATTAATCTGGGCACCTATTTGATTCAGCCAGTTAATTAAACATGGAACTTGTTTTCCTTGAACATGGACCAAAGCAATTTCTGATGGTTTAAAAATGTGCCAGGCAGTGCCACCACCACTGATTTCATCTTCCTTTGGAAACAAAAGCCTTTGTAAATTGAAACTCTGCTGAATTTCTCATCTGATAAACTTAACTCACAGAGAAGTCAGGATTTAAATCACAGCTAATTGCCTAAAGGCTCATTCCTTCCTTTCCTGTGAAGTCAGGCAGGAAAAAGAGAAAAATCACGAAATGGTATCCCTTAAAGCAGAACTTTCTGGCTCAAAGAACACTCTATAAATAGTGCAAATTTTTGTGCAGTGCTGTGTCACCCAACAGGCTCCAGGCAAAGCCACCTGACTTGGGGACATCACTCCATGCCACACCTAAACAGCCAAAAAATCCAACACAGGAGCTCCCAGGGAATGTTTGTCTTGAGGGATGGCAACAAAATAAAACCAAATTCAGTGAGGATTTTATTTAAGAGAGCAATATCCAAGTGCCATCTCTTCAGCACTGCTGAGCCTTCAAGCAGTCGGTGAGCATTAATAAATCAGATTATTCAACTTGCTAGAAATTAAAGTGAACATTTATAGAACAGATGCACCAAAAAGGACTCTTAACACTGGTGCTGCTTGCCACAGCCTTTCCATAGGAGCAGCCTCAAAAAGCCATTCTCTCCTCATTTCTTCTTTCCTGCTGAAAGCCACAATTATTGCAACAACTCCACATGCTCTGCCCTGGCAGTCTGTAAATGAAAAGCTGAGATGCCATTCATTAAGGCTGGCTAATTAAAAGTGACTGTATTTATCAGGAAAACTGCATGTTTTGCTCCCTGAACATCACTGGAACAGGCTCAGAGCTGGAGCTGTGGCTGCTTCTGGAAGTTATTCACAGCAGCTCTTGTCAAACAACTTTTCAGCCTTTCAAAAAATCTTAAAACTCCTGAACAGCCATTAAAAAATCTACCAAAAAACCCCCCAACAGTCAAAAAAAGAAAAAAAAACCCAAACCAAACAAACCAAAACCCTCCAAACAACACAAAGCCCATCAACTTAAAACTGCCTACCAAAAATTGCGCTTAAATTTTACATTAAGTCAGAGTGTGACCTGAAAAAAATAAATACATTTCTGTCCACTTCAGGCCCCAGAATTAAAGCAGTGTGCAGCTAATTGGGATAGGCCTGGATAAATCAAGGGGAAGAAGGCAGCCCATGATGCCAAGCAGGATTTGGGATTTCCAGGAAAACAGGAGCTGCATCTCCTCAGACCACCCTGAGAATGAATTCCTGGTGGTGCTGGTGGAAGAGAAATAACTTCATTCTCTTTTCTCTCATCCTGTAATCACCCACTTCAATATCACTTTGGAGCAGCTCTTAAGAGCACACAAATTTAAAGCCAGGGATTACAGACAGATCAACCACTAACCCAGAACCCCTTCCCTCGATGCACATGCAGGATCAGAAGAATTTATCTTGCACATTTTGCTGTGGTTTTGTTTTACAAGAAGTGGCCAGAGAAAGGTTTGTTTGTTGTGAAGCAGGGGGGTTTGCAGGGTGTTTAGCTACTCAGGGCTGGGGAAAATAAGGAGTTATTTAGTGGTGAAGAAATCAGCTGAAAAGCTCCAACAAGAGGANATAATAAATATTTTTGTATTTATTTAATACTTGAATCTGCTGGTTGAGTTTTTGCTGATCTAAATCTATTCAGGACTCAACTACAATCAGAATTTAAAGCAGTACCAGGGCTTGTCCCCTGCTATGCAAATCTGCCCGAGAAGTTAAACTGTATTTAAGGTAGATTTAAATTCCTTTAGGTGACACAGCAGGTTTAAAATTAAAGCACCCCTTAACATGAAACTGGATTATTTTTTCACTTTGGTCAAAGTCTCTGGAAGAAAAGCAGCAATTACCAAACTCCCCCTCCCTGCAAGCCCTGGGAAGCCTATTCTCTTTTTCTGAAAGATGAGGAAATTACAAAACACCTCTTGCATTCAAAGCTGCCCCATAAATCTGATTTTTCTTCTCACTATTGTACATGAAGATCACTCAGGAGCAAACAGTAAAGCAGCAATAAACAAAATATGTCCCAAAATGTGTTGTCTGAGCAAACCTGCTGCCTGGAACCCCAAACCATCTTCAAGATCATTAATGGTCACAGAATCATTGAACTTGGAAGAGAACTTCAAGATCATCCAGCCTCAAGAAACTGCTGCACAACAAGGTGCTGATCCTGTGGGATCCCAATTCTGAGCCTGCAGAGGTTCCCCTGACACCTTCCCACTCCAGGGATTTACAGCCCAGCCTGTTTTTCCTCTCCTGAAATGGCAGAGAACTGGGCTGGGCCACCCCCCAAGTGCCCAGAGCCATGAAGCAGACAATTCCCAGCTCCCAGAATAGACAGGATGGAGCAGGAGGATGCCAGCAGGGGCAACACTGACCCAGGCTTTGTTTCAGGAGAGCAGGGACAAAGCATCCAGCACCTGCAACACCAGGGAGGGATTTTCCATTTTCCCCCACGTTCATGGATGGGGAAATGGAACTCATGGAAATTAAATCACTGCCCAGGAATTCTGCAGCCAGGGGCTGATGCAGTTACTGAGCCAGGATCCAGGAGAGGAACAGGATTGTGAAGTTCATGTAGGAATTCCCAGAAAAATCATGGAATGGTTTGGGTGGGAAGGGACCTTAAACCCATCCCATTCACACCCTGCNCCCATCACACCCAGCCACGGGGACACCTCCCACCATCCCAGGCTGCTCTAATCCCAGTGTCCAACCAACCTTGGGCACTGCCAGGGCTCCAGGGGCAGCCACAGCAAATCTGGGAATCCCATCCCAGCCCCTCCCATCCTCCCAGCCAGGAATTCCTTCCCAAAATCCCATCTAAACCTTCCCCCCTCCAGCCTAAAGCCATTCCCTCTTGCCCTTTCTCCACCCTTAAATTCCCTCTCCAGCCTCCAGCAGGTGCCTGTCTGGGGAAAAACACCCCAAATAAAATGATCTTAGACTAGAGGTGTTTTTTAAAAAAACAACCTAATTCTTCATTCTGAAAAAAATATAAAAAATTAAAATACTATCTTCAGTACAACACAGTGCTGACCAAATGCCCCTGAACAAATACAAACGTTGCTGGGTAGTGATCACAGAAATGTTTTAAATCAAGGCAAACACAAGTGGAACAAAAAAGACAAGAGAAGCTGCAGGCTCTGTTTGCTCACCTGTGTGAGCTCAGCTCCCACTCCAGATGGTTTCAGGTTCTTGCTAAGAGGAGCTGGCACTCCCAGGAAGGTTTTTAAACTTTAAACAGATCCAAGAGGGTGAAATACTAAACCTTTAAAATCAGTGGCAAGGCGGGTAATGACAAGAGGCAGCTCTTCAGGCAGAGCTTTTGGAGCCTGATTTAAGATTTACTCCTCACATGCAAACTTCCTGCTTAATGCAGGGTTTTACACGTTTATTTATGACTTTTTAAAAAGCTGTTACCAACTGAAAGTTATCCTCCTGGGATTGCAAAGCTGAGAGCTTTTAAGACAAGGATTTTTCCAGAATGCCCTTTTATTTTTTTTTTTTTGCAAATGATTTCCACATTCTCCTGCAGAGTTTATTAAAAAGCAAAACCATGGAGGGAGAAGGGCTGATGTCATTCATTTGTAAGATTACAAAAAGGACAAACAAACTTTTGCTAATACATAAAATGGGATTAATCTCATCATTCTATTTATTTAATATTAATGTTAGCTGGGACTATTTATCCCCAGCCAGTTAATTCCTTCAGTTTTGGAGTGGGAACGAGCAGATCTGTAAATACAAACCCAACAGAACAATTCTGCAGGATCGGGGATGGCAGCAGGAAATGTGGATTTTCCTTAATGAACAGCACATAGCAGAGCCTGATCCCACCTCCTTAATTCACATGGATACCCTTTGGAAGCATCCAGCTGTGACTCCATGAGTTATCCATGGTGCTCACAGGACAAGGAAAGGGGAAGGAAAGGGGAAAGAAAGGGGAAAAATGGGGGGGAAAGGGGAAAGAAAGGGGAAAAATGGGGGGGGGAAAGGGGAAAGGGAAGCTTGGTCTGAAACAATTGAGGAGAACAAGGTCCTGTGATCATTTATTCTCAATTCCTAGAGGATCCCAGGGAACTCCCAGCACAGGCAAAGGATTTTACACTCACCAAGCAGAAAGGAGCCACAGCCAAGAGGAAAGCCATGGAAGGCTTCACTGCCAGGCTGGGGATGAACTCCTGGCCTTGTGCTGGAGCTTTATTTCCCCCCAGAAGCCCAGGAGTGTTTGCTCTCCACATCCCAAAGCCACTCAGGTTCCAGTTAAATGGCACTGGGTGGTTTTATATTCCTCGTGTTTCCCTGCCTATGGGAGAGCTCGTTTTTAGGAGTTTGTATCATTAAACATTTAGCTCGCTACTTACCCAGCCCTCAGGCCTGTGATAGCTAATTTGTGCCCATCTGTCTTGAAATGATTAGGGCCTAATCTAGAGAATTCATTGGGCTGCGATTAAACTCTTCCTGAATTATAATGATCCAACAGCAGAAAGTCCTGGAGATGCTGGATGTTATTTTGGAGACCCTGATCTCTGTAATAATGGAGCTGATGGAAGAAGGAGCAGCAGGCTTGGCTCAGGTGGGGGGGATTCACTGCAGATATCTAGTCCTGGCTGAATATTTAAATACTGATTTTTCTCCTCATTCAGCTCTGTCACTGGAAGTCACCTGCTCTCCAAGCTCATTAGACACCACGGGGTGTAATTAAAACACCACTCTGCAAACAACAAGCGACACCAAGATGAATTCGCTCCTCTCCAAATACCTGGGGGGAAAAGCAGCTTTTAAGGAAGGTATGTAACCACCACAGCCCATTTCTGAGTGCTAATAATCAAATAAAAAGCTCTTTTGTCAGCACAGAGGGGGATGGCTGGGATGACATTCCAACAGCAGAGCAGGGAGGAAAAGAGGGAAAAGCTCTGCAAGAATAATTCCCTTCTATGAGGACACCATGCCAGGCACGCAGATTTGGGGTTTTTTTAAAATGTTTTGTTGTTCTGCACACACAACACACTGTTCTTTCCTTTTCCTCCCCTCCCAAGTGCTGGGGAAGTGCCTCAGGATTGTTCACAGCCATGGATTTGTCTGGAATTCCATCAGAGTGCTCCTCAGAGCTGAGGAGATCCCCCATGAGAGATGCACCAGGACACAGCACTGCAGGACAATCCCTCACTGTCCCCCCCTGTGAGGATGCAAGGAGATCACAGATGGGCAGGAAATTCTACAAGCAGCCACAAAAGAAGGGATTTATCCCTTCAGAAATACGTATTAAAAAAATTTAACTACACTTTGTACCCTGCTCCCTCAACTCTTGTTTCACATTTGTAGGACTTAGTGCTGAAATAGTAAATTCATCCAGGCAAAGAAAAGCAGCTTTTCCAGCAAAGGAATAAATCAGGACTCAAAAAGCACAGGAGGAATGGATTCCCACTGCCAGAGGGCAGGGGGGGATGGGATTTTGGGAAGGAATTGTCCCTGTGAGGGATGGGAGGGGCTGAGATGGGATTCCCAGAGCAGCTGTGGCTGCCCCTGGATCCCTGGAAATATCCAAATCCAGGCTGGATGGGGCTTGGAGCAGCCTGGGACAGTGGGAGGTGTCCCTGCCATGGCAGGGGTGGCACTGGGTGGGATTTCAGGTCCTTCCCACCCAAAGCATCCCAGGATTGTGTGAGAAGCACAGCCAGATGTGGCTGCAACACTCAGCAGTTCACGTGGAAAGCTGGAAAACCCCCCAGATTACTGGAATATGTTTGCAGGGAATGACAAATTAATTATTGTCAGTGCTTATTTCTATATCAAACTCACCCTATAAAATCACAGAGCACAATTCACAGGAAAGCTACTCCCAAACCCACAGAATTTGTGCAGAGAAAACCACACAGAGATAAGAAGGAGGCACTGGGAATCCAGGAGTCCTTCCCAGCAGGAAAAGACAGAGAATCCAAAACATGAGCTGGATCTGAGCCCAGAGTGAAGACTGCCAGTCCCAGGAATTCAGGCAGAGTGGGAGAACTCAGCATTAACACCACGATTGGAAAAACAGAGGAGAAAAGGGAATTAATGACCAGAGAAAGCCCCTCACTGTTTATTCTGATGTAGCTGTCCTCATGAACCAGCTGGGAAACACCACAAAAAAAAAGACAAAACACACCCAGTTGCAGGAAATGAATGAGTATTTGTCAAGGTGTTGCAGAATTTGTCCCTCAGGTACAGAGATTGTCAGTCAGGGGAATTGGAATTGAGTGATGGATGAGCAGGATGTGGCTGGGAACTCAGGGAACAGAGGGGAATTCTCAACATTTCACCTCGGGCTGGAGGAGGAGAAAGAGAAGGGCCAAGAAGGTGGGGAGAGGAGGAAAAATGGAAAACAAAAATGCTGGAGAAGTCTGGAAGTGAAGGGAGAGAACCCAAGGAATGAGACACAAAAGCACAGGGAGGGCTGAACTCAAAATCAACTCAGACCACAGGGATCAGGGGGTGAAGATTTTGGAAGAAAGATGCTGGCAAGGATGTGGTAATTTGATAATTTTACATAAAAACATGCATATCAGAACTGATATACATATCAATTCTCATGCATATCAAAAATGAATCCAGGATTTTCCTATAAAAACTACAGGGCTGAAACCAGGGCACGGCAAGGCCACAGTAATGAAGGAAAGTGAAATAAAAACTGATTTATTTTTTTCTCTCAGTGTCCCTCTGTTTAAGGTACAGGTTTTGTGGGGACAGCCCTACACACCACAAGCCAGAACAGCATAAATATCAACTTTGGGGCAGGAATGGGATCCCTGGAAGTTGATTTGAAACCTTAGGAGCAGCTGAATGTCTTTGAATCACAGAGGCCAACAGGTCCCCTAAAAACATCCCTTACTCTCCAAATTCCTTATAAAACTACACACCTAAAATCCTTATAATGTAATTATAATCCTTATTGACAAGCAACCTATTCATATAATCCCAGAAGGTTTATTTAGGGTTAAAAAATAATAGTTTCTTTAGGTTTTGGAAGGAAAATCTCTAACACTGCACTAAGAAACTTCTAAAACTACACTGATAAAGACATACTATTATTTCTACAATGGTGTAATTTAAAATATAATTGTTTTTGCAGGGAACAAATTATAAAATTAGAGGTTTGTTATCTTAACCTCTCTAAAATGTTGGCTTCGTATCAGGTTGAATGATTTCTAAGCAAACAGCAATTCTAATTTAAAATCTCTTTGAGTCTTTCTGGCTGTAAAATAATTGTAATTTTCACCCCTCAAATTTGCCATCTGAAGCTATTTTGGGGTGTACTGGGATTTTTATCAAGTTGTTTTTCTATTTCTCCATCACTAACAGCTTGACTGCCTCGTGCCAGACATGGATTTAACACAAAAACACCACTTTTGGGGCTGGTCCTCCCCAAAGTGAAGCATAAAAATCACTTTTATTGTGTTCACTGCTATTTCCAGCAAATACTACAAATTAAAGGGTGCCAAAATGACACTCCTGTGGTGCTGGGCTTTTTAAGTGAAATGACACTGTCACTTTGATTTTGACAAATAAATAAACAACTTTTTTTTCCCCCCTCTTTTCAAAGTTATAGCAACACTTATTTGTGGGCTGGGAGTGATTTGTGCTGGGCCCAGCACCCTCACTGAGCTCAATATTCACAATTTAGATAAAACAGCAAAATCTACCACGGAGAAAAACCTTCCCTTCCAAAATCTGCTGCATGAACATCATCCCTGGGTTAAAATCAAACATCAGCACTGACCTAAAGAGATTTTTTTTTTTTTTTATGAGGCAGATAAAGAAATCCTCCTCCCCTTTTGCCACGTCTGGCAGGATGAGCAGCACATTTCTCTGAAATATGTGCAGGATGACATCGAGTGATGTCACTTATGTCACTTATTCTGATTTTTTGAGTGAGCTCGTGGGATGTGGAGCTTTTCTTTCCCCTGGGGGACTCTTGGCACTTTGGCAGAGACACAAATCCTGAGCCAGGCATGGTTGCCCTGGGAGCCTGAGTGTTTCCAACACCACAAATCCAGGAATTCCCTCCTGTGGGATGAGCAGGGGATGAACATCTCACACCTCAGCAAAAAAACATTTGAAAGCACTTGGCAAACTCGGTTCCTCCTCAGGACCTGAATTCTTTTCAACTTTCTTTTATACACATGAATAAAGCAGAAATTAAGATTTCCTCAGTGGAAGTTATTTACAAATAGAATGATCTTAATTGCATTGTCTTTTAAAAAACTGGTATTTTAAAAAAATTTAATTATTTCCCTTTTGTTGCGTTCTGCATGATTTTAGTCATAATTTTAATCAGAGCAATCAGGAGTCTTTAATATCATTAAATAAATATCATTGTCCAGACTGATTCCACTGCAGACAGACACACTTAAATAGACAAAAATTCACCTTAAAACACCCAGCCCAGACAATTACTTTAAAAATAAACAGATTTATTTTTATAAATAAATTATCCAGCCATTGATTAGGTTTAGCCCCTTGGGTCCCAAACTCATCAGATCAGAGCTGATTTCCACCTACACCCAGTTCCCTTCACCAGAGAGAGCAAAACTAATTAACACATCTTTATTGCTACAAGAAAATGTGCTGGTGAGTGTCTTATTTAGCAAACTTGCAGCTATTATTAGATAATCCCTGACTTTTCACAAAGCAAACATCAAATGGGATGGCTGCTTTCACATTACAGCAATTATAAATTAATAAATCTGGCTGAGATGATGCCAAACAGGTCAGGAAGCAAGAAAAGCTCATTTGGAATCACAGAATTCCACTCTAAAATGAAAATAAATGGGATACTGAGAATATGTGGAATGCAACCCATGAGGCCAAAAGAATAAAAAATTTGCTAAACAAATGTAATAATGTGGCATTTTAGTAAGATGGAAATTATTGATATATTCAGTATTGGCTTGATGAAGGCAGAAGCTGAACTCCATCTTCCCCCCAACTTAATTTATAGTGGTATCACTGTCAAATAAACAAAAAAGAGTGGACTGGATCATGTAAAAATGATGGAATAACACAGCACAGATTTGATTTATTGCTTATTTGGGAGTTTATCAGCATCCCCTGACTTTAGAGCCCAGCCAGGTGTAGTGACCCAGCACAGAAACCATCCCAGCTCCTCCATGGAACTTTTTATCCCCAGAATTCCCATCACAGCTCTTCTTTTTCATCCTTTTTCCAGGACCAAAGTGCTCAATTTCAACCCCCTTTCTCCATGAGGTGCCTCTCACTTCACGAGTTACCACCAACAAAATAAATAATAAAATCAAGAATAAAGAATAAACCACTTTACTTCTACAACTACCACCCAAATCCAAAGCTGCACATACATTTGGCTTTAAGCTGAGCAAAGGTTTCAATATACAAGATTTATTTGAACACAGCAGCCACACACACTCTGAGGGAGTTATTTCATCAAG
>VZTT01003629.1:32796-46387 GCA_013400855.1 Buphagus erythrorhynchus
ATCCCTTCTTCCCTCTGTCCGCGCTGCTCATCCCTCATCCCTCTGTCCCCTCTGCCCATCCCTCCTTCCCTCTGTCCACTCTGCTCATCCCTCCTTCCTTCTGTCCACTCTGCTCATCCCTCTGTCCACTCTGCTCATCCCTCCTTCCTTCTGTCCACTCTGCACATCCCTCCTTCCTTCCCTCCCTCCCTCTGTCCACTCTGCTCCTCACACGTCACCCAGATCCCAAGATCCCATCCCAGTGTATCCAGCTGACCACCAGCTGCTTTTCTGGGATGGCTTTTCCAGTAGAAAGAAAGGTGGATTTCTCCTCCATCCGCATTATTTGATAGCAAACCACTCCAGATCTGAGAGCCTGCTCTTAACAACGACTTTCTGTTCTTTTTGGTTTTTAGCAGGACCAAAATATTTCCCTTGATTCTTCCTGGATCAGGCTTGATGTGGTTCAAGCTGTATTCGCCATATAAACATCAATTTCATGGCATAAACAAGCAGTTATTTAAACTAAAACTTACCATTCTCACCAGTCTTACTTACCCTGAGTATTTGTCAGTATTCTGGCGCCTGCAAACATTTTTTCTCTCGTCAACTGTAATGAAATTTGCATTTTTTCAAAGCTATGCTGCTTTCAAATGAAACTTACTTCTGGCACGAGCTTTAAACTGCTTTAATAAAACCACCAGCTGAAGTGTTAAACACCAGCTAAAAAACAGGAGTAAAAGCACATAAAACAGCCCAAAAGGGAAAAAAAAAATCTGCAACTTGTTACAATCCTGATTTTACACACAAATTACAACAGCCTGGAGATCCAGAATGGACATTTTTGTCAGGATGAAAACTTCCTTTTGGGATTGCCTTATCTGTAGCATTTGCTGTTTCACGACCACCTGGGTGAAGTGAAACTCTACAGGCTCATTAAGAAAAAGGGTCATTAAATGTTGATGACCTTCTCCTACATGGGAGAACTCCTGGGCTGGGATTGAGCCAGAGGAACTGGTCTGGCCAGCTGGGCTGGGATCTGGTGACAGAGCCACTGCTGGTGAACCTGAGCAGCAAGAGGAGCAGCCAAAGGGAACCTGGAGTTCCAAACTCTCTTTTAAAGCACACAATCCATCCCAGGAGGGCTGGGAAGGGCACAGCTCCTTGGGACAGCATTCCCTGAGGGTTTGTGGGATGAGGGACCAGCAGGGATGAGGAATGGGGGTGAGGAGTCTGTGTGGGGCACAGAACAGGGGGTCCAGTAGGGCCCAAAGAGTGATGACTTCACTCAAATGTTGTGAATTTACCAAATATTGCAGTGAAAAATTGGAGCAAGAGGCGTGTGACTTTCTGTGCATAATTAGAGCAGCTGCTGCCCTTAAATTAGGTTTGGGAAGTCTCCTTGCAAGGGCAGAGATTCAAAGCAGGAGGAGCACACGAGCATTTTGTTCCTTCTCCCAGATCTGTCAGTGTTTCTATGCCGAGCTCCCAGACAAGAGCAAGACCTGAACCTCGAGACCGAAGAAAAATTAGTGCCAGGTACCTCTGATTGCCTTTCCTAGAATGGTTTGGGGTGGAAGGGACCTTAAAGCCCAACTCATCCCATGGGCAGGGACACCTCCCACTAGACCAGGATGCTCCAAACCCTGTCCAGCCTGGCTTTGGACACTTCCAGGGATGGATCCCAAAATCTGGCTGATCTCACAACATGATCCCACTCATTTCTGAGCAGATCAACATGTACAAAGGCTCCTGGGCTGAGGAAACTGGAATTTCACTTGAGTGCAGGCAATATCTGTGTGCTGAGGAAGACACAAAACCCCAGATGAAAAGGGGCAGGGCTGAAAAATCCTGAGAAGAAGAAGAAAAAAAAAAAAATTTGGAAGTGCCAGATCCAGCACATGGGAATCCTGCCATGAGCATGGGACATCCCCACAGTGCCAAAACTGCTGCAGGAAACTGCAGCCACCAGCAAAACACAGCAACCATGTGCCAAGAGATTGTTTCAAAAGTGAAACTGCCAGAAGCCAAATCCCAGTTTTAAGGCACAATTCACACCGTAAATATTTGGGTTTCTAGCAAAAAGGGAGGGAGGAGAAATGCTACCCTGCTCCAAAAGACACGACACTGGAGGCAGAGCAGTCTGCTGGTTTAATTAACCCACATGACAGAGGACATGAATTTTTTTTTTTCTCTCACACTGTTAAACACAAAAATATCCAAACTCCTGAGCTGTGGAACAGAAGTGATTAAAATGTCACTGCTCCAAGATTGTTTCCTCCCCATCCAAAGCAATTCCCAACACAAACACATCCCGTGGAGTAGTCTTGAGTTCCTCAAGTTCACGGGGAAAACTTCAATGACTTTCATAATCTGAAAGCATCTCATCATCAAAATTGATTTCATTAAACCAGTGTCAATCTGTTGGCAGTCTGAGAGCCCAGACAGGGAAACACCGATTAAAACAAAGCTGGCAAAACACATTAAAAATTAATGGACTTCTTGATTTTTATCAAAATTGAAAAAAGGCTCAATTCTACACCCAATGATCCAGCCCTGAATGGCAGCAATTAAAGTTCCTCCTTCCAATTACAGCTTTTTACAGCATTTTAATCAATTTTTGTACAGCAAATGAGCGTATAGGTTAACCCTAAATCAAATCAGCATGGTGTCGTAGGGTGAAAATCATAATCCTGGAGCATGACATGCAAGAATAAAACTTAGATAAACTAAACAAAATGACAGGAATGTTCCTGTAGATCATTTTTGACTTGTACTTTAGGCCACTGGAGGGGAATTCATAAGCAGATTTGGGACTTGCCTATCAACATGACCTCACCTATGTAAATATTTATTCAAACATTTGGGCACATTGCAGGGGATTCTAGATTAGAAACCAAAGGAAATTACTATAAAAGGAAAAGTGTGCCAGCAGTTTCTGTTTGAAAACTGCAGACCCTCAAAGACTTCACCTTACAACTGGGCTGTTACCATCCAGAGAAACTCCAAAGCTATTGATTTATTCCTGCCTTTTATAAAATCCCAAGCCATTAATCCTGAATGGCCTTGACTTGAAAGCCTGATAGATAAATTTTCATTGCTGAGATTGCTTAAGTAGTTCAGTATCAGAGGGATGGGGCTGGAATTAGAATTAGCAGATTAAAAAAAAACCCCAAAAGATGAACTAAAAGTGTGAAGTTGCCAGCTTTCCCTCCTTTCAGCACAGCACAAACACCTTCTGCTGCTCGGATCTGAGAGCTGCTTTGAGTGCTCAGGTTGATTTGGACAGGGCTGGCACAGTGCCCTCTCCTCCAGGCCCCACCTCAGCATTCCCATTTCCAGGCTCCTCAGGACTCTCCACCATTATCTTCTGACCTTTCCCCTTTTTTTTTTTTTTTTGTGTCTTTCTAAGTTAATCAATAACCAGAGACTTCTGCCAGCACTTGGTGCTGCTGATTCCAAGGTCCTGAGCCCCACGGAGCATCAGCCACTTCCACACCCTTCCCTCCTTCCCCATTCCATCTCCCCAGCCTTCCCCGGCGCTGGGAATAAAAAATAAAAATAAAAAGGTTATTTTACATCCTAGAACACTGGCTCAGCAGCTCCAGAACCCAATTATTCCAAGCAAAAAAAGCTCTTACCCACAACTACACACCATGAGGGACAAGTCTTGCCACGTCCCCGTTCAGGAGGTGGAGGGAAATAAAAAGAGACATTTTTTATGAGACTGTAACTGAGCTTTAATTTCCCACATCCGTTTATGACTGCAAACAAGCCCAGGCACGGGAAGGTACTATCTATTACAATAATTATTTTTAAAACCTCCACCCCACAGGGTTAGGAAAAAAACAATGATTTACAGCAGAGCCATAACTATAAAACTGCAGATGGGAGCTGAGCTACTTTGCCCTTGTCTGATGCTGAGATCTCATTAAACTGTGTGCTTAAACCTTAAATATTTGAGAGTAAATGGCAGTTAAAATAGGGAAACCATCCTCATTAAGCAGCCAGCCTTTCCTCTGCTCAGCTCCCCAGCTCGTTGTTTGTTATTTGGTCATTTGTGGAGTTTGACACTGCTCCATCTTCCAGCCTGGACAGCCCCAAAATTCCTAAATGAAGGAAAAAGAGCAAGAAAAAAAAAGCACTCAAGCAGTTTTTAAACCTTAAAAGGAAGCTGATGAGAGAACAGAAATTTTTTTCTTTTATCACCTTGAAGGGTGATCCTTTGGCCAAACTCATTTAATGAGGCAACAGGCAGCAACTTTTCTTTATTCTTTCCAAATCTACTTCTTTGACCTCTACCTGCTCTGATTATCATCATAATTATCATTACTGTTGTACCTCCAAGAAACTAACTTTTAATAAAAGATTGCACTACACACCCCACATCCAATTTTCTCTCTGAAATATTCTTGCCTTTCAGAAGTTATTGCAGCAAACCAGAGCATTAATAATTATTTTTGCTTTCTCCTTTCTCAAGCCACCCACAAAATCCAAAGCAATGGCTGCCAACCTATCCAGGCTAAAACTGGAAGTTGGGAGAGGAAATGACATAAGAGAAAAGCAGAATTTATGCAAAATAAATTTATGCTGATATGAAAGCAGAACTCAGAAATCATCAAAAATTAGCAGTGCACAGTAATTGAAGCTGCTTGAATCATGCTCCTCCATCCTTCCACTTCAATGGGATATGGCAGGAAGTAATTAATGGAGACAGGCTCTCTTGCATATAGCTGGAAATAATTAATCTGGCATCTCATTTCTGGTATTAGCTGTTTGGAAAGACAAATTTTTCCCCATATCGAACAGTTTGTTTCACACGTAACCCCAGGGATCAGCTGTTCTTTATTCTTTAAATACACATAAAATAACTTAATGGGAGCCCATATGGAAAATTTAACCTTCACAAAGACTTTGTGTATGTAGGGTGTTTCACAGAGTATTTTATGTTTTTTAAAGAATTAAAATAAATTAAGACATACAAAACCCCAGTTCAAATAGAGACTTAAAATGCAGTATTACGTACTAGGGATTAAATAAGATCGTCAATTTTTATTTCTTCTCCCTCGTTTTCTACTCAAAATTACAAAACCTGCTTAGAATAAACCCTGTTCTTCATTATTTCTTTTTCTTTGCTGTATGCACAGCACACGGTTCATGTTCTTCTGAACAGTTTTACCAAAAATTTAAAACTTGAAACTAATTCTGTCCTCAACTTATTGTAGGAGTAAAGGCCATGAAGAACACTCAGCATTCCATTATGAATAACAGATGTGATATGGATACATTTATAAAACACCAAATTTAGAAAGATTTGTGGAGAGTTCTGCTGAACCTTTCAGAATTAAAAGCCTCCCTGTACTTTGCCACTGAGTCCATCAGAGCAAGTTCAGGGGAAGCAGAACACAAAAGGCCAGTGAGTTTTCCACGGATCCAACATTAATGCATCCCACGGATGGAATTTCAAGATGCAGAACAAAGCAGGGGCACATTAGCTAAATGCCAACATTCCCTGCGTTGGCTGGGGGGTTATTTAATACCCTCAGCTTGCCATCTCGTGCAGGGCAAGCTAGAAAATTAATGAAAGAAATCAGATCCCCCTTTCAGCCTGGATCCCACAACCTCGGGATACTCTGTTTAAAAACACCACTCAGATACTTCCCCAATTGTCTGGGCTGCTCGGTTCCCACAAGGAAACTCAGCTGACACAAAGGAGAGCCCCAGCACCTTCCCTCCAGGGCACAAAAGAGCCAGATGTCCCCAACCAACTGCTCAGGGTTCCTATTCCTGCAGGAAAAGCTGGGAACCACTTTGGGACACATCAGCATTTCCAGCCGTGTTCCTCGAACACCCAGCGACAGCAAACTGGGTGAGAATGCCAGGAGGAGCTGGCACAGCTGTGAAATCTCAAAAAAACCCCAAAACAGGGGTCAGGCACCACCAGAATCTTTTAAATGGAGCTGACAGTTCTGAATATCCAAAGAGTCTGTGTTAATTTAAAGGGAGCAAACACCTGATACCGAGAGGAGAGCCCAAGTCCCTTCCCAAGCCTGGCAGTGATTTCCTGATCCTGAGCCCAGGGCCTGGATTTTCCAGGCAGCCCTTCCAGGTTTAGCAGGGCAGCAGCAGCTGCCACCCCTGTGCCCTGGCAATGTCTGGGCACTGCCAGAGCTTTTCTAGGAAGGATTTGGACTCTTGGATCTGGGGGAACAGCTGGAGGGACACCCAGGCACTCTGTGTCACACAGAAAATTCCCAGCATTTCTCTCCATCATCCCACCGGGTTCTCTCTCTCGCACCCAGCAAAAACCCTGCTGGAGCTGATTTGGGCACACAAGGACAAATTCCTCGTCCTTTTCCCCCAGTTATGAAACGCGTGCCTTGTGCCACACCAAAAGCTGCGTGGCAGCACCACATCCTAAAGGCAGAGGAAGCTGCAGCTCCCACATTTGTCATCCGCAATCCAGGGAGCATCCCAGCGAGCTGGAACCATCAGCCAGCACAGCCTGGAGGAGATCCCCGTGCCCGAAAAAGCGGAGAGGTTGGGCATCACCAGCGAGTGTCACAGTGCCAGCTTTGCTGGCTTTCACCGGGGAAGGGACAGCGCGCTCGCAGGGACAGAACTCCGCACAATTCCCGAGCACCGTGCTCGCTGCAATCACCGAAAGCACATTTTACACTTCAGGATCCTTCAGCACCGCTCCTGTTCAACCTCTGCCGATGAGCCCGGGGCGGGGAGAAGGCAGCCCGCTGCCAAAATCACATCACAGCACACTTGGCTGTAACAAAAGATGACTCCGGGGAGTTCGTGCTCATCATCGCTATTCCACGCACGTCAGAGCCACCTCCAACAGCTCTGCCTCCAGTTAAACCTTTACTACAGCAAAGGGCAAAGGGGGCACAGGCACATTTACACCGCGCTGAGACGGAAGGGGCAACGAGGGATAAAGGGAAGGGAGGATTACACAGCCCTTTTCAGAGACACCCACCCCCCTCCAGAAACAAGGGAATCCCCCTCCCCACAAGGTACAAGACAACCACACAAACCTGGTGGGTGAGAACACATCCACGCCTTGCCCTTCGCCACCCCTCCCGCACCCCCCTTTCCCTTTTTTTTTGGCGGTGTTGTATTATTTTATGATTTTTTTTTTTTCCAGCTGAGCACTTGCCTCTCCTCCGTGCCCATCAAATATCCCGAAGATGGAGGGGTGAGTCTTGTTCACCAGGTCAGTGATTACTTCGAACCTGTCCTCCATGTGGTCCCTCCGGCCTTGGATGGAGTAGACAGCCACGTTGTGGCTCTTGAACTCCCAGGTCTTGGAGAACTCAGCGTCCAGCACGTCTAAACCCCCGAGCCTGTCATTCTGCATGATCTCGGCCACCTTGCCCTTCACCATCTTCACCGCATCCCTGCTGGACTTAACAATGGTTTTCACCTCATCCGTGTGGAAGAAATAACTCCACAGGGCCAGGCTGATGCACAGCAAGAACAAGGTCTCCGGTCTGAGCAAGAAGTAACGCATGATCCGACCCAGCAGAGACAGCAAAGTCATTGTATCCTCTATCATTTATTATCGCGACCGTGTCTCCGCACAGCATGCAGCGGGGCGGCTCCGAGCCCGGCGCCGCTCGCCTCAGTGCATGCTCGGCCGGCCGGGCAGCTCCGAGCCCCGCTCGCCGCTCCGCTCGCCGCCGCTCCGGCCCTGCCCTGGGCCCGCCGATGGCTGTGCCGAGCCCTCCGCCGCCCGATGCCTCCTGACCGCCGCTGCGAGCCGCGGCTCGGCCCCGGAGCTGCCGCCGTACCTGAGCCCCGTGTCCCCCCCTGCGCCCGGAGCCGGCCCGCCCTCCTTCCACCCGGGCGGAGCGTCCCGGCCGCCGCCCCCGCCCCGCTGCTGAACTACAAATCCCGGCGGCCCCCGCGAGTGCGTGCCGGTGAGGGCGGGGTGTGAGGCATGCTGGGAGTTGTAGTCCGGGAGCGGCCGGGGAAAGGAAAAAAATTATTTAATCAAAGTGTGTCCCATGCTTGGAAATGTGCAGAGCTCAGTTGGACGCGGCTTGGAGCAACCTGGCATAGTGGAAAGTGTCCGTGCCCATAGGATGAGATACTCCCTGAAGTCCCTTTCCAACACAAACCGCCCTGGGATTCTCCTAAAGGACGAACTGGAGTCTCACTTGTTCCCCAATTCTCTTCACAAACACAAACAAAGCAGGATTTTGTCAATTACTAAACCGGGAGTTTGCCAAGGTAGCGTGTTATTGAATAAACCCCAAGCATCTATCGTCTTCCTCGGAGCTGTTCGTAAATTGCCATTTTCCCACAACTGACGAGCACTGAAAACCACAAGCTGGGAGTCTGAGAGCAGGACTTTGCTGCAATAGAAACAATTAAATGCCGTAGAAACAATTAAATGCCATATAAACAATTAACAGCCTGAGCTGCTTGCTGCCAGCTGTGGGGCAGAAAACTCACAGAATCCACCCACCAACCCTGTCACTGCCACAGGAATCAGACACAAAATGAATTTACAAGCCACAAAACCCGGCTGAAATTCTGAGTGAAAAACTGTGAACTTCGGGTACGAGCATCCCGAGTTTTCCAGCAGCTCCCACCCCCTCGGGAATTTTGTTACTGTACAAGTCACACATGAATTCTTTGTTTTGCCACTTCTCTCAAAGATCAGCTGAAATAAATTACAGAACTAAAGTTAATAATTTCGGCCTTTCTGTGTCCCATCCTTAACTCCAGCTCTGAGAAATAGCAAAATTAATGACAAATATTAAATATAACAATGCTGCTGCTTTAAATTTAAGAGGTGCATAACACTCTGTTAGTATTTTCTCCAAAATTTTACATTTCAGGCCTAGAAAACTGTCACCTTTATCTTCCCCTCTGTCACAATGTGCTTGATTGAGCCACAGATTTTTTACCCAAAAGGCCAAAATCTGCATCTGTGACCTGGGGAAATGAGGTACCAGCACAGGTGTTGCAGTACCTGTAGCTAATGAGGCTGATTAATTAACTTAATTAAAAATGCTTAATGAATAATCCAGGAAAACTGAGGCTGAGTGTCCTGAACAGAGGTAAATAAGAAGCACCAGGGAAATAATATTTTTAATGCTACAGAAGTGTGTAGCTGATAAAAAGCTGTGTACCTAATAATTCTAAGACTATTATTAGTAACACTATTTTATGGCTTTTAAATTTCTATTAGTTTTATATTAGGGAAAGATAAAATAAATGTAAATAAAGGAGGAGCTTTGCTCTGCCACCAACCAATTCGTTATTAATTTGTCATTTTACTGAAATATAAATGTGTCACTGTCTATTAGCCACAAACTGCATAGCTAATAATTCTAATAATATTATAATATCAGTATCTCTATTGTGGCTTTTTAAATTCTATTCATTTTATATTCTTTCATTTCTTCTCTTTAATTTTATATTTTATTTCTCTCTTTCATTTTATATTTTATTTCTTCTCTTTCATTTTATATTTCATTTCTTCTCTTTCATTTTATCTTCTTTCTTAAAGAAAGATAAAATAAATGCAAAATAAGAAGGATGCTGCTCTCTCCCACCAACCAATTCATTATTAATTTGTCACTTTACTGCAATATAAAGGTGGAGCTGTGACTCCTGTGTTTTCCTGGGGGCAGTTTGGGTCCAGACCCTGGAATTGTGATGGAAAATGAGGTAGTTCCAGGTCACAGAGCCCAAAATTCACTCCTTCAGCTGCCAAGCACTGGCATCCCCCATTTCTCCCCAAAATTCTGGCTCCTCCCTGTGCTGAGTGCCCCAGGAGCAGAGGATGCTCCACGTGGAGCACAGGGATGAGTTTTCCATGGAATTCCACATCTTTTATGCTGACCTGGTTCCAGGAGCTCTGAAAGGCTCTGGAAGGGCAGAAGGGCTGGAATTTCCCTTGGGAAGGGCTTGGAGCAGCAGGAGAAGCTTTGTCCTGCTGCAGGACTGGGGTGGGAGCACCCAGCCCTTGCAGAGGAGCTGCCCACGGTTAAATGTGAATCCAAAACATTCCTGCACCAGTTAAGTGCAAAATTCGGGGATTATCGACCCAGCCCCGTGGCTCGAGCCAAAAAAATTCCAATTCCAGGGCTCGTTCTGCACCCCAGGAGCTCTTCCCAGGGGAGAAGCAGAACTTCTGCATCCACAAATTCTTTTAAACGCTGGAAATCAGCAATTAAAAAAGTCACCGATAGTCGGGGTATCAACTGCTATTTAATTTTGGTTTTTCTGGGGGAGGCGACCTCAGGCATTTGGTCACTTGTGAGAGGAATGAAAAGTGATTTCTGAGCCAGGTTTGTGAATGAAGGGGATAATTTTCCCTTTGGAAAAGTGGGAAGAAGCGTTCCTTGCTCAACAGCTCCTCCTCCTGCTCGCCCATGGCATGAAACCGTCAGGGTTTGGTTTTGGATTTTCATTTGTTTTTATATTTTGGCTACGGAAACAAATAATCTGATACTGCAAACGTGAATTCATTCTCTGTTCAGCGCTCTGATGCACGGGAATTGTGGGTTATAAACGGAATAAATGTGGGAATTATTTTGGCTCCAAGAGAAAAAAAAAGCAGCATTCAGCTTTTCTAGGCAATTTTTGTGGTACTCAGAAAAAGGAATAAAATAAATCAACTAGAGAGTGAGGTATTGGAGAAACTCTCACTATTTGCTAGTCTGAATAATAGCAACATTTTTATCATTGTCATTTCTTGCTTGTATTAAATAAAATCCGGTGGTTTTGATTGGAAGAAGCTTCATTGTGTGAATGTACTTACAAGGATAAATAAAAATAATAACAGTAAAAAACTCTTTAATTTCCTGTAGTTGCAAACTGGGTTTACCATTATTTCACCCTGGGGACGAGCAGTGAGGACACAACAGCTTTACTGGACAAAAACAGTACAAGAAACATTTAATTGGATGGCAATTTCCTCATAAAAATACTCCCAAAATCTGTAGGATATCAGTTCTATAATGTTCTGTGGGATGCTAAAATGTGGAGGATGTTTCTATTGCTGTTTGCTGAATTCTGCTGCCCAGTTAAAAGATTTTCTCAGGACTTTCAGGTTCAAATACTTTTATTGGCATAAATCAGATATACACAATAATGCATTGAAGATTAGTCCTGGAAAATATAAAAGCAAAATATTCCCCAAAATCTGTGGATTCACCTCCTTTTTTCTTTCTGCTGAGATATAAAATCAGAATAGAAAAATTGATAACAATAATAACGACTATAAAAGTGGAGGTTTTCCATGTCAGGACAGCAATTCAGTAAAAGAATCTTGTGCTTCTCTTTCCAGATAATTTCAAAAATTGATTTTAGGCTATTCAGGGTGACACAGGCCCAGCTCTGTGGAGGAATAACTCAGTGGCAATATCAGAACATGGTTTGTACATTGGTTTGGGTAACAGTAAATAAGGCTGAGTTGTCCTGGCAGTGTTTTCATCTCGGTTGATATAAATGACATTTCCTGATTTTACTGCCAGGATTTTCTCTCTTCCAGGGAAATTCTGCCTCCCCCTGCTAAACCCCTGAGAAATCTCATCCCAGCAATTCTGTTTTGCATCTCTCCTGAAGAGGAACATTTGCAGGTGTGAAATGCAAACAGCAATTTTCCACACAAGTTGCTCCTTTCTCTTTCCCAGGATTCTCAGTCCTGGGACACCTTTATGTGTAAAATCTGATTTTCATTAATTTCCTGGCACCATGGCCTCGGTGTCAGTGGGAAGGAGGGGCACAGGGAGATTTCTGACTGATGTTTTAACATCTTTTATTTGAGCACAGAATTCTGCTGTGGAATGGTGTGCACCCAAACACAGCAGTGAAATTATGATATATATAAATTATAAATATGAAGACATCCTGGTTAAATACCTGCAGGTGTCTGGGTTGAAAATCCCACACCTGCTTTACTCAGGGAATATAATTCCTGATTATAAATATAGAATTTGATGTAAGTTATACCTGGCATGAACATTATTTTAAGAAAACAGAAATCTGTCTCATTTCCCAAGTAAACTATGGGATGTTGTTTATTAACCTTTACATCTTCTTATTCACTTTTAATATCAGAGCCAAACTACCTGGTGATACATCCAGAAAAGATGAAAATATTAATTTAATGGAAAAGTTTAACCAGGGATGTGCTCCAGAAGAAAATTCTGGGCTTTATCAACTCACAGAGCCTTGAATTACCACAATTCTGAAATTGCCACAAAAATTTGGCCACTGAAGTCCCTGGGAGTCTTTGCTTGGTGGCAACAAGCCCCAAAATATTGGAGTTCACCACCTCTGCATGGCATGACATGTTTTGGGAGACAGAGACTATTCCCAAAACATTTTCCCTGTCATTTTTCTAGAAGTGAACTCCCTGGGAGTTGGGAAATAACTGAGGAACCCCCAGAACCAGAATTTTTCAGATCAAGCTGAAAATGCTGCTGACAGCCAGAGCTGCTCTCTGAAGTGATCTTTGATTTAACCAGCAGCAGCACTGCAGGGTGCAGACATTGGGAATGTTTGTAAAGGGAATTAATGCCTCACAAGCTCCCCACTTTTCCAGAGAGCTCCAGGACACACAAGGAAAACAGAAATGGAAGCTCAGCAATCCAGAATGGCTTTGCAAACTGGCAGAGTTCTCATGAAACCTTGCTCAGGTCTGGGCACAAATTGATAAAAAGCAGCAGCAAAGCAATCTTAATTTTCTTCTTCATTAATTTTTACTCTGTTTAGCATCTGTTTCGTGTCTGTGGTGCAGACTGTTTAATTTGCATTAGGCAAGAGGCTGCAAAATTGATTTATACATTTGAATGCCTCACATTTTTCACTCTGAGGCACTTTTGGATGCAGAACATGACAGGCTTAAATTCAGGATTAAATCCTTAGGCCAGGCTTGTCCCAAAGCTGAGGTGAGAGGGGAGCTGAGGTTACAGGTGCCTTTTTTGGTGACTCCTCTGAGACTAAAATTAGCTGTGCCCTCAGCTGACTGCAGAGTGTAAAATCCAGATTTCACTGCCTTGAATAGCCTTGGCTATTCCAGAGGTTCATTCCAGCCCTGATGCCTTCCCTTGTCCAAATTCTTAATAAAACCCAAAAAGTGAAGCCTTCTGAGGCAGGATTGAGATAAATCAGCTCTGGGCTAATTTAGATTTCCTTGGGCAAGGCAAATAAATGGGTTTTGTGACTCCTTGAGTGGCACAGGGCTGGCAGCCCCTGCTCCCTTTTTCTCTGGGAATATGGGATGGATTCTCCCACTGCTCCACTACTCAGCTCCAGAGGCTCCCTTCTTTACCTCCAGGGTTTGGTGATGGAGGCAAAGAAATATTCGAATAAGGGCGGTGAAGGGATTTTTCTTGTGGAGGATTTATTAAGAATTGCCCCATTTTTTTTAAAAAATGGTGGTGTTTGTATTGAAATCTGCTCCAACAGGGGCTGCCAGTAATAAATAAATAAATAAATAACTATATAAATACTATACTATATATATAAATACATATATATTATAGTAATAAATATAATAATAAATATAATAAATACAGTAATAAATATGGTAATAAATATAGTAAATATAGTAATAAATATATATATAAATAAATAC
>VZTT01003629.1:46634-62711 GCA_013400855.1 Buphagus erythrorhynchus
ATACTATAACAATAAATATCATAATAATAAATAAATAAATAATAAATAGATAAAGATGAAGCATTCCCACCTCTAGGGCTGGAATGGGAGATGTTTTTTGGGAAGTGATGGGAAAAAGGAAGAGATTTTAATGAGCTGACACAGGAAACCGAAGGGGTCCACTGGATGCAGCCATAACTTCCCTCACACAGCCATGACCTTCTTCAAAAACATGAAGAGCACAAAAGCACAGAAAGAAATACAAAAGAAAATAATAAAAAAAAAAGAAAAAAATCAGATTCAGCAGTTTGGGACACTGAGGGAAGCTTTAAGCCCATGCAGTGCCGGGGAGGAGCAGCTCAGAGCTGAACCCTGCCCAAGGCTTGGGCTCCTCAGCAGGGAGAGGAGGGACAATTCCCATCCCATTCCCACTCCCACTCCCATTCCCATCCCCATTCCCATTCCCATTCCCATTCCCATTCCCATTCCCACTCCCACTCCCACTCCCATTCCCATTCCCACTCCCATTCCCATTCCCACTCCCATTCCCATTCCCATTCCCATTCCCATTCCCATTCCCATTCCCATTCCCATTCCCATTCCCATTCCCATTCCCATTCCCATTCCCATTCCCATTCCCATTCCCATTCCCATTCCCATTCCCATTCCCATTCCCATTCCCATTCCCATTCCCATTCCCATTCCCATTCCCATTCCCATTCCCATTCCCATTCCCATTCCCATTCCCATTCCCATTCCCATTCCCATTCCCATTCCCATTCCCATTCCCATTCCCATTCCCATTCCCATTCCCATTCCCATTCCCATTCCCATTCCCATTCCCATTCCCATTCCCATTCCCATTCCCATTCCCATTCCCATTCCCATTCCCATTCCCATTCCCATTCCCATTCCCATTCCCATTCCCATTCCCATTCCCATTCCCATTCCCATTCCCATTCCCATTCCCATTCCCATTCCCATTCCCATTCCCATTCCCATTCCCATTCCCATTCCCATTCCCATTCCCATTCCCATTCCCATTCCCATTCCCATTCCCATTCCCATTCCCATTCCCATTCCCATTCCCATTCCCATTCCCATTCCCATTCCCATTCCCATTCCCATTCCCATTCCCATTCCCATTCCCATTCCCATTCCCATTCCCATTCCCATTCCCATTCCCATTCCCATTCCCATTCCCATTCCCATTCCCATTCCCATTCCCATTCCCATTCCCATTCCCATTCCCATTCCCATTCCCATTCCCATTCCCATTCCCATTCCCATTCCCATTCCCATTCCCATTCCCATTCCCATTCCCATTCCCATTCCCATTCCCATTCCCATTCCCATTCCCATTCCCATTCCCATTCCCATTCCCATTCCCATTCCCATTCCCATTCCCATTCCCATTCCCATTCCCATTCCCATTCCCATTCCCATTCCCATTCCCATTCCCATTCCCATTCCCATTCCCATTCCCATTCCCATTCCCATTCCCATTCCCATTCCCACTCCCACTCCCATATCCCATTCCCATTCCCACTCCCATTCCCTTTCCCATTCCCATTCCCACTCCCATTCCCATATCCCATTCCCATTCCCATTCCCACTCCCATTCCCATTCCCATTCCGGGGTGCTGCAGGTGCTGCCTGTTCCTCTCCGGTGTCTGCAGGGACAAACTCTCCTCTCTTTCTTTGCTCTCCGCCTTCTCCTGGCCAGTGTGCTGGCTGGGATGGGATGGCGTGGCTTGGCCCAAAACAGCTGCCTGGGCTGGAGCCTTCAGCTGCCACCAGCGTCCCTCCTCCTCCTCGCTCGGTGACACCTCCCAGCACAGCTCCATCTGCTCCTCACGGTGCAGGTTTGCTGCACTGGAGCTGGGTTCCAACAGAGGAAATCGTCTGGCTGCGGTTTCATGTCACGACTTTGTTTTAATTTCCCATTCCCACATCACTCCCCGGCCCCCTGAGGCGCCAGCAGCTGCCACCAGATGTGGGAATGAGCTTCCAACATCTGGGGGCTTCCCTGCTGCTGCTTCCAGCTCCTTTCTGCACGTGCCTGGGGAAAAAGCTGGTGGGAGCAAGGTGATCCTAAATCCACTTCTCCTCCCTGCCAGCCTCAGTGCTTTCAGCATTCCCAGTTCCCAAAATGTGCCACATTCCCAGTTTCTGTTTGGGAAAGGGGGGAATGACTGGCAGCTGCCTTCAGCTGGTGGAAAAGGAGAAAAATAAAAAAAAAGGAGGAGCAGGCACGTGGAAGGGCTGGGATGTAATTCCACAGATCCCTCTGCTGTTTATCTGATGGATGAAGGGATTTATTTATAGCTTGTGACTTCTCCAGAACCATTGTTCTCTGCTGACCTCCCTGCTCAAATTGGAAGCCAGGAGAGCAGCTCTGCCAAGTAAACGGAACAACTTTAAAATACAGGGGGAAAGCTTCTTGTTGTGCTGTGAGTCCACTGTTAATGCTGTGTCTTGTGATTTTTTTGCTTTATTATCAACTCTGGTCACTGTGGAGAGCTGGGATTCTCCAGAACAACCAGGAGATCTGGGATGTGGAGAGAAAAGTTCACTAAATAAGGGAGGAGAGGACACATAAACAGAAACCTGATCAGTGCTGCCACCTCCAGCTCCTCATCCCGGGGCTCTGGCTCCCAGCAGCCCATTCCCAATCCATTAGTAATGCCCCACAAATAAGGAGCAGGGATTTGCACTTTTCCTGGCTGGCATCATCAGTCATGGCTTCCTAAAAAAGCCACAGAAAGTAGGAACCAGGAATCGTTGTCCTCTCTGCAGCCTGCTGAGTTCAACCCCAGTCCCAGGTCTGAGGGTGTCAGTAAAATTAATCCACAAACACCACCCGAGGAGTCCTTTTTGCTTTATTTGAATAAAGGGCGTGGCCATGGGCCATTCCCCTGGGATCTCTCAATTTTTTGGAGGACTCAGCCTCCTTTTTATCCCAATTTCCTGTCTGCATTTCCCTCTCTCTTTCCCCATGGGCTGAGGTACTTGAGAGGCACAGACTTCCCAAACCCCTGATACCTGAGATTCCCCTCTGATGTACAACCCTCCCTTTNGTTTATCTCTCAGTGCTGGTTTTATCTACCAGCAGACCCACAGCTTGTTTGTAATGACAAATCCAACATTCCTCTCAAGGGTTTTGCAGCAGAGGGGATCCTGCCCTGGCTTGGATCCCATCCCTGCTGCCCCAAACACCTCCCAGGAGCTGGGATGAGCTGGGATGAGCTGGGATGAGCAGGTCTGGCAGTGGGGAGGAGGCTGAGCTGTCCCAGGATGGGTTAATGCCCCTCTCTGTCTGGGGCTGGGGTTCTGCTGATGCCTCAGGAGTGCCAGTGTGTCCCACCCCATTCCCTGTCCCAAAGCTGGGGACACTCTGCACCACTGGAGATGCTCAGGGCTCTCCCACTGCAGTCAGCAAGGAAAGCTCTGCAGGAAATGGGAAGTGCTGCTGTTTGCTGGATCCAGGATTTCCCTGTGTCCTGAGGAGGGGAAGGCTCTGCTCCCATCCCTTTCTTTGGATTCCCAGAGAATCCAGATAATTTTTCCCCCTGGCTGCTGCTGGGGTGGCTCAGGGAGCCCAGACCTGAGCTGCTACAAGGGCCACCAGCCCCTGTGGCACCAGAAGTGACAGCATGGAGCAGCACAGCCCTTCCTCTCCTAAAATCCTGGAATGTTTGGGTTGAAAGGACCCCAAAACCCACCCAGTGCCACCCCTGCCATGGGCAGGGACACCTCCCACCGTCCCAGCCTGGCCTTGGACACTGCCAGGGATCCTGGGGCAGCCACAGCAAATCTGGGAATCCCATCCCAAAGCCTCTCCACCCTCCCAGGGAAGGTTTTTTTTCAAAATTCAACTCTGAGCATAAGAAATGTGCCTGAGGAGCTCAACTGAGCAGAAACACCTTAATGAGAGAATTAATCCTGGGCTTTGGGAGCAAAACCAGAGAGGAGAAAGCAAGCAGTTTCTCCTTTCTGCTCCTGGCTGGAATGGGAAAAGCAAAGGAGTCGAGAAATAATTTCCCAGCTTGGCTGAGCATTAAGGAGCAGCACTCTGTGTGTAACAAATCCGTGCTGCTGGGGATTTGTAACGGAGCAGGAGGTGGCTGAGGCACTCCTGTCAGAGGAGCTGGGCCAGCAGCCAAAATTTAGGTTCTGCTGGTCATGTTCCCAAGCAGGAGCAACAGGAATTAATTCCTGACTTGATGTGTGTGAGGACAGGAGAGCAAAGCACAGCACAGTGTGCAGGATCTGGGGGCTGCCTGCAGACCCACCCATCTTTCTTCGATGGTTTTTCTTTGTCTGGTCTGTCTAGAGCTGAAAATTCGCAGAAACCCTGGCTCTCAGAAGTCTTTGGAAGGGGAGGGAGGTGGATTTGCAGCCTGAGAAGGAAGACCCCACTCCTTCAGTGCCTTTTCAAGTGCTCCCTTCAGCAAGAGTTGCTTCAATCGCTCATGGAACAGCAGGAAAAAGCCTAAATTCACAAATATTCTGTTCCTGTAATTGTGTCTACATATTATTTGGAAGAATTCGGGGTGTTTTTCTTTATCTTCCCAAGTTTCTCACTGCCAAGAGCATCTGCAGTGCTGGGGTGGAGGGAGAAGATGAAATGCAAGAGCTGGAGCTGCAGCAGGGGCAGTGAACGCTGCCTTGTGTGACCTCCAGCTCTGAGTCACCACAAAAAGCTCCATCCCAGCCAGTTCTGAGCCAAAATTTGGGAAAAGCGAGGAAGTTCAAGTGTCCTTGTCCAGGGAATTGATGGCAGCTCAGAAAGGCTTCTGACCCCAATAAAATGGGTCCTTAAATGTCTCAGGAGTCTCACAGGGACAAATATCAAGGCAGGAGGGGCAATAAAAAGAAAAAAAAGTCAGTCAGACAGAAACTCTCTGAAGGAGCAGGAAACCCTCACTTGAAATGAAAATAGATTTTAAACTTTGGCTAAGCTATATTGGGGTGAAATAATGCAGATTTGAAAAAGTTAAAAACCTTTGAAAGGTTAAAAGCCATTTCTCAAGCTGCTCCATTACTTCCTTAAGGTTCACTTATTCCTCTCTGGTACCAGGAGACATTTAATGAGTGCTGGGGCTAAAAATGAATTTCTCCACATAGCCAAGTTCTGCTGAAAAATCTGGAATGGAAAAGTTTTTAACTGGGACCCTGCTCTGAAAATATTTCAGCACAGAAATTGTCCCAGTGACCTTCAGCCTGTCCCCTCCTACACACAGTTCTGGATTCTTGGGAATGTGGGGAATCAGTGGGATGTGGAATTTGTACAGCCCGGTGCATAAATTAAAAAATGGGAAAATCCCATTTCATAATTCTTCCCACCCTCCTGCATCACTGTTCAATACCAGCTCTTCTCACAGAATAGATTCTGACAGCAATTTGCTCAATTATTTAATCACATTAATAGCTGGTGTTTAAAGGATAAACAGTGTGATTTCCCCCTTGAGCTGTATTTTGGTGTGTTTAACTCCATAAAAATTGTAAAATAACATGGGGTAAAGGTGGTAAAACCCAAGATATTTTTCCTCAGTGCCAGAATTTCAGAGGCTGCAATTCTCTGTTTTCTCACTGTTCCCACATAACTCCTTAACCCCACTCTGCCTCCTGACAGCCTCAAGATTTACTTTTAAAACAGTCTGGGATTATTCTTTAATTTAGATCTTTAGAACTATTTCAAGAGGGTGCTGAAGATTCAAAGTTGCCATAAATATCTGCTGCAGGAATCACTTCCATTCGGTTTAGGGTTTTCATAAAAACCAAATTTTTCATTGACACATTAAAAAATGGTAACACCTCTTTTTGGTTTGGTTTTGGTTTTGGTGGAAAAGTGTTTCTTGGCCATCTTTTAAATAACCAAGATCATTTAATCACATCTAAATCTTGGCCTAATACATGAATCTGTGGCAGTATTTTGGCTAAAAGGATAATTTTGTGCACTCAGGGCTCTCCCTTTCTCCAGCAAATTAAGATTATTTTGATAAATATCCTTCATTTCAAGTTGGACTCTGCATATGAAGACAGGCAGAGGAGGATTCCCACATTTAAGGAGCAATGAGACAAGCTATGGATAATTTTGCCCTTTTTTTGTCAAAATGGGATTTGTTTTCTCTCCCCATCAAATGATATTTCACAGAGGTCCTCCAGGGTTCCACCTGGCAAGGAAAAATGTGGCTGAAAGGATTGAATTTATCTTGGAAATAAGATCCAGTAGGTCATTCTGACAGGAAAGCAAGCCAGGGGGGAAATGTTTGATATAAAAATTTATGGGACATGAAATGGGCTTTAATAGCAACTCTGTAAAGTCTTGGAAAAATCAGTCTCTGTGGAGTGGCAGAGTTTCTCTGGTTCNATTAAAAAATCTGGTGCCTGCAAATCTCTGTCCTGAGGTGGGGGTTACCCCTGAGCTGAAATTTTCCATCACTTGATCATTAGGGCTGAGTTTTCCAGGAAATCTCCACCTCTCTTTGGTGATTTAAGGAGTCTGGGAGCTCAGATTTAGATTTAGAAGAATGGCAACACCTCTTTTTTTTTTTTTCCAGGAGTGCAAATGTGCTCGTTTCAGATGGGATGAGGAGATGGGATGAAAGCCTTTTATAATTCTGAAAAGAATTGCTCTTTTTAGTCCAGTCTGTTATTAATCATAAAGATGGATATGTACAAAAGAAGATATTTTTACATCTACACTAAAATTCTGAAAATTCCACAGTGACAAATGGCTCTTAATAAGAGGGGGATATAAAGGGAGAGAAAGAAAAGAGAAATGTTAAAAATGAGGCCTTGTGGCAGCTCTGAGGGGGCTGAGGCAGAACAAAGNGTTGTGTCTCCACATCAAATGATATGTCACAGAGGTCATCCAGGGTTCCACCTGGCAAGGAAAAATGTGGCTGAAAGGATTGAATTTATCTTGGAAATAAGATCCAGTAGGTCATTCTGACAGGAAAGCAAGCCAGGGGGGAAATGTTTGATATAAAAATTTATGGGACATGAAATGGGCTTTAATAGCAACTCTGTAAAGTCTTGGAAAAATCAGTCTCTGTGGAGTGGCAGAGTTTCTCTGGTTCAAGGCCATAAAAGTGGTGTGTGTGTGAGGGAGGAATTAAAAATGGAATTGATGGTGGTTCATAAATCCCTGAGGATCCAAAATCTCTGCTCTGGGTATGAATTCCTGCTGGGAAAGGTTTCCCTGGGAGAGTTCCACTGGAGAGGTTGGCATAAAAAATAAAATAAAATAAAANAATGTGCTCGTTTCAGATGGGATGAGGAGATGGGATGAAAGCCTTTTATAATTCTGAAAAGAATTGCTCTTTTTAGTCCAGTCTGTTATTAATCATAAAGATGGATATGTACAAAAGAAGATATTTTTACATCTACACTAAAATTCTGAAAATTCCACAGTGACAAATGGCTCTTAATAAGAGGGGGATATAAAGGGAGAGAAAGAAAAGAGAAATGTTAAAAATGAGGCCTTGTGGCAGCTCTGAGGGGGCTGAGGCAGAACAAAGATTAAAACTGCAAAATTCCAGTTCTTAATTATTAATTTCCCAAATATCTGCGTCACATTTAACAAAAAATCCACATTTTAGGCGTGTGGGGAGAAATAACTCTCCCCTGGGAGTGCTTGATTCCATTAAAAATAAATCTGCACAACAGAAACTTCTGTTTTGCAAAGTGTGAAAGTGTTTCCATAAGACAGCAATAAAACCTGGGAAACTTCACACAAAGCAGTATTTTATGGGAATAAATAACTGACCAGGAAAAATTCCCCAACAGAAGAAATACCCACTGTGACACTGAAAAGAAATTCCTGTTTCTTACAGAAAAGAGGAAGAAATTCCTGCTCCTTTCTCTGGACCACAGTCCCAGAAAAACTAGGACGTGTAAAAGAAATATTTAAATAAAGAGGATTCATATCCAGGGAGAGGTCTGAACCTCTGTCAAAATAATAAGAATAAAGCAGCAGCAGCACTGATTATGTTGGCAGGGCAGAAATGCAGAAGATTTGCTTTCTACAAGAAAATACATCAAAATCTCATTCTCAATTAATCACTTTTGTCACCCAGAAATAAAACAGAAGGTGGATCCACTTTGCTGAGAGGTGTTGCCACCAAGTATGGCCAGAGCTGACTGAAAAAAAGCTGAAGGTTCCAAATTTGTGAGGCCTGGAGAGCAAGAAATATAAAATAGTTCAGCAGAAGATGTATTTCTGTGTATTTTAGCCTCCCCCATGGGCTGATTCCTCAGGTGAAGAGAAAATTCTGGCAACATTCCCATTATTATCCATCATCCACACCCCATTTTCCTTCCAGAGCTCCGTGGAGTTTTCTTCTTCCTCAGAGTTATAAAGCACCAGGGATTGAAACAGAACTTTAAAAGCATGGAGATAAAAGAAAAATTTAGTTTCAATGAACTTAGGAATAGTTTCACTTTGATGACATCGATAAATAATCTTTTGGAGAAAGTTTGGGATAAATACAGGCAGACTGATGTGGCCATTTTGTGGACAGCAGGGAGGCTGAGGAGCCTAAAAAAATTCACTGAGCTCATCCTCTCCTCCTGAACATTTTCCTAAAAAGCCCAAATTTTAATTTTCCTCCTAAAACCCAGCCCCTGGAGCTCACCCTGCACGGATTTATCCCAGAGGCATCTCCTGCACAGCCCAGGAGGATCCTCAGCTCTGCCCTGGGGCTGTCACAGCTGGGAGAGGGAACCCAGCACCCCCCTTCTCCTTGGGATGATTCCCTGCTGGAATGTTCCTCTGCACATCCCAAAGGTCACCATTCCCTGTGGCTCCAGCCTGGGATGGAGGAAGGGTTTGTGCTGCAGTGATTTAGAATCCCTGGCTGCTCTCTAAAGAGCCCTTCCAGCCTTTGCTGCAGCTGGGCTGAGTTTTGTGACAGATTTGGGGTTCTGATTCCTGGGGAGGGAATCAGGCAGCCGAATTGTCCTGGAGAAGGGATGAAGCATTTCTGGGCATGTAATCAGGCAGCCAACTCTTCCTGGAGAAGGGATAAAACATTTCTGGGGATGGAATCAGAGAGCCAAATCTTCCTGGAGAAGGGATGGAACATTTCTGGGAATGGAATTGAGCAGCTGAATTTTCCTGGGGAAGGGATGAAACATTTCTGGGGAGGGAATCAGGCAGCTGAATTTTCCTGGGGAAAGGATGGAACATTCCTGGGATGTGTTTATTCCCACTGTTCACAACTTCCAAGCGGAGTGAGGAGAGGGAACAGAGGCAATGGCAGTGCCAGGGAATGTGAGATTGGAAAATCCCTGATTCCCTTCCTGTGCCACTTTGCTGGGCTGCCACTTTCAGTAGGGTGCTCTGAAGGAATTTTCTGCAGATTAATAACAGGAAGAACAGTCTTAGAGTTCTCAAATTAATTATTTGAATGAATGATCTGGTTGAGAATTACAAAACTGAATCCCACACTGGTTTGGGTTGAAGGGACCCTAAAGCTCACCCAGTCCCACCCCCTGCCATGGGCACCATGCCCCACCTCAGGTTGCTCCAACCTGGCCTTGAACCCTTCCAAAATTACTTTGTTTTCTTTAAAAGTCCTGTTAATCAAATCTCCCATGGCATTTGACAGACCTGTGCTTGTTATGACTACAAAAACTTGCTCTGCAGGTGTAAAACTGTTATTAAAATGCTGCTATTTATTTACTAGAAGCAAATAAAATTTCTTTCTTGCTCCTTCAGTCAGTTCTTGTACAAGATCTGCAGGCTAGCAAGGGTGGTATCAGCCCTGATTGAAATTAAAAATACAGAATGATTCTAGAAATTGGAGAACAGAATTCCCAGTTTAATCACCTCCTAGTCCCAGCTCTGCCAGTCCCTCATGGCTTTGTATCTGTGCCATTCTAGATTCCAACCTGTTTTAGGCAGCTTTTCCTTCCTAGTTAATTTGTTTTTGCCCCTGAAACCACAGCAGGTACAAAGGTGAGTGATGCCCCAGCCTGGGCAGCCCTGGGGAAGAACTGAGGGGATAAATATAAATATAAATATAAATATAAATATAAATATAAATATAAATATTGGTGCCAGCTCAGAGAAAGCAGAGGGAGAAAGCAGAGCCCAGCTGTGCAGGTGTTGTCTTTTCTCCAAACTGGAAATGAAACTTGAGAGAATTTTAGTAAATTAGTAAAGAGGTAATATCAAAATGGATCTTTACTGAAGAATTTCATGAGCAGTTATGGAAAGATGTCCACAAAACCCCAGTCCCACAGGGGTGAGGACATTTTTATTGGTTTTAGGAAATCAGCATAATTGATAAAAAGCACCAATGAGGAGGGTAAGTGAGGATGCAGTTGGGGATGCAATTCTTCCTTGGGTCAAGCCCTTTTTCTGGAGCTTCCTTCTCAGTGCTGGCTGGGCTTTGTCCATGAAAATATTTTTTGGAGAGTTTTTCTCAACCTTGGTTCCCAGGAAGAACCAAGGCAGCACAGGGGCCTTGCACCCCCAGGGCTTGGAGCTCTGGAATTTTTATTTTTCTGCCTCGGGAAAGGCATGGAAAATCATAGCGAAAACGAGCCACTAATACAATTGGATACAAAGCTACAAATACAAATGTGTGAAGAATACAGAGAACATATAAAAGTGAAAAAGGCAAAAAGCAAACGAGCATCACAGATCACACAGGGCTACCCGTGGCCCTTCTATTCCCAAATGGAACAGCTCAGGAAAGGAGCTGGAATTCTGCCCCAGGCATGGGGGAGTTTCCCAGCTGTAATGGAATGTAAAATGTAAAATGTAAAACAGTGTAAAATGTAAAATGTAAAGTGTAAAATGTAAAATAGTGTAAAGTGTACAATGTAAAATGTAAAATGTAAAATGTAAAANGTAAAATAGTGTAAAACGTAAAGTGTAAAATGTAAAATGTAAAATATAAAATGGAAAATGTAAAATGTTAAAATGCAAAATGTAATTCCCTGGCCAGCTTTTATGGCACACTCATTTGTGACACTTCCAATGCCAGGACTCACCTTCCCTGGAGCTGCCACAGGCTGTGCCCCACGCCCTGGGCCAATTCCTGCCATATTCCCTGTGTGTGTTTGTGGACATTCCCTGTGTTTGTTTGTGCCCATTCCCTGTGTTTGTGCCCATTCCCTGTGTTTGTTTGTGCCCATTCCCTGTGTTTGTGCCCATTCCCTGTGTTTGTTTGTGCCCATTCCCTGTGTTTGTGCCCATTCCCTGTGTTTGTTTGTGCCCATTCCGTGTGTTTGTGCCCATTCCCTGTGTTTGTTTGTGCCCATTCCCTGTGTTTGTGCCCATTCCCTGTGTTTGTTTGTGCCCATTCCCTGTGTTTGTGCCCATTCCCTGTGTTTGTTTGTGCCCATTCCCTGTGTTTGTGCCCATTCCCTGTGTTTGTTTGTGCCCATTCTGTGTGTTTGTGCCCATTCCCTGTGTTTGTTTGTGCCCATTCCCTGTGTTTGTGCCCATTCCCTGTGTTTGTTTGTGCCCATTCCCTGTGTTTGTTTGTGCCCATTCCCTGTGTTTGTGCCCATTCCCTGTGTTTGTTTGTGCCCATTCCCTGTGTTTGTTTGTGCCCATTCCCTGTGTGTGTTTGTGCCCATTCCCTGTGTGTGTTTGTGCACATTCCCTGTGTTTGTTTGTGCCCATTCCCTGTGTTTGTGCCCATTCCCTGTGTTGGTTTGTCACATCCCAGCTCCATGAATTCCCTGGGGCTGCAGAAGGAGGAAGTTCCTGGACTGGTCTGGCGGGTGTGGGAGCTGTGGGGTGACTCTGGCACGCAGCACTGTCCCCATTAATCCTGGCATTTGCATCCCAAACAGCAGCAGTGCAGCCCAGATAAATTCCTGAGGAGTCCCAGCCATTCCTTGTGCACTTTCTGGGGGCTCCTGCAGCCCCATTCCATTGGGAATCCCTCCAGCCCCAGCTGGGCTGTGCAGCCAGATGTGTCACACCCCTGGATGTCGAAATTGTGGCACAACACTTCAAAGTTTTAGCAGCAAAAGCTGCACTGTAATGTTACAACTTCTTTTTATTTAGCTTTTTAAAGTAATAATGTTTAATTTTAATTGGTTAGCAGCCTTTTTGCTGTTCAATTCATTGCTTAGATGGTGCTTGTCTGTGTATATGTTAAGGGTCTCTCTATATAGGTTTTTACATTTTTTTTGGTGGATTTTTACAGGATTTTTACTTATTTTTCACAGGTGCAAATTGCTTTCTTACAAGAATAGATTCTTATGTCAACTGATTCTTATTTTTATGATTTTTTTCTCATGGGAACTTAGCAGGCTAGCTGTTAATGTAGCTGAAATAGCAAGGCCTGATTTTCTAAGGCCTTTCTTTTGTAAGGTTTTAGCTACATTCAACACCTGGAACAGTTTTTCCCCTTTCCCAGGACAGGAGTGGATGTTCTCTGGGTTCCTTGTCCCTCCAGTCCTCAGCAGCACCAGGAAAAGGGAAGGATTTCATTTTAATTTTGTCTTCTTGCAGTCTACAGGTGTGAGGCAGGGATATTTCAGGCGTTTTTATATTTATTGTATTTTTTATTTTTTTTATAGCTTGGTTTTCTATGGGAACAAAGCTTTTTTTTTCATTACCTCTCTCTTTACATCCCACACTTTTCAGCCCCTTGACCAATTTCAGGGAAGTTGGGAAAAGAAATAGTGATCTCCAAGATGCAAATTTTGTCAGAAAAGATGATTAGGAGGAGAAAAGCAGCTTTATTCCATAATCCTTATTGGACAGCAGAGAAACCCCACAGAACACAACCACTCTGCCTCTTATCAGACATCAGAAAATCCCATTTTAAAGCATGAAATAATAGGGGAAAAATCAGTATTTCTACACATGGTGCTAATCTGTTAAATTCTGTATAAACCCAAAGTTTTCCATATTAAGAACGTGATGCTGAAAAGGGGAGGTTGGTGATTTCCTTTGTAATTTGAATATTTCTGCTTTGTTTTGTTAATTTTGCCTTGCTAAGAAGAATTGCTGTGGCCTGGTGTCACTTTTATATCGTTGGGTTTGAATTTGTTTGGCAGGAAAGCACAGGAAGAAGCAATAAAAAGAGATTTTAAAATCTAATTATGTGGGGAATATGATCAAGAGATCTACAACAAGGGACAAAGTGCTACTGGGAGAGTCTCATTTCTGCTCTTCAGGGTAAGACATTTGCAAAAAAATTGCTTTTTAAATGTATTTCCAGTCATCCACCAAAGGTAGAACGTGGTTTTGAGGGGGATTTTTTTGTCACTGTTGCTTTGTGGAATTTTAGAATATTTTTAGGTTCTTTTTTTTTCTCTCTGCATGAAACAAAGTATCTCAGATAAGATAAAATTGCTTTACAATGTGAGGATTTCAGGCAAATCCTCTATTCTGAGCAAGCTGTGCACACCTCATTGTGCAGTGTGAAAGTTATTGATGATTCCTTATCTCCCCTTGGGATATCAGCTGGAAAAAGCAGCAGGAGCAGAGAATTCCTGGGGGTTTTCCTCTCCTCCATCCCAGCCCTGCTGGGAATGGATCCTGCTCATCCCTCTGCAGCTCTTTCCCAATGGATCAGGTAAAACTTTGGGAACGAGTTTTAGGTTTTTAGTTTTTAGCTGCTGGAGCCAAACCAACCCACACGAGTCTCACTTGTGTTGTTTCAACTCGTGGAGTTTGTTATGAAAAGTGGAGAATTACTGAAAAACCTGAACATCTCTGAATGTGAAAAACGAGGCTCACTTTGGTGGTAAATTTGAAAAGGTTTAATAAAAGACAATAAGAGACAAACAATAAAGCAAAAGGTTTTATGTCTGGGGGTTTGACATTCAGCCAAGAGCCCCCTAAATCAGAGAACACTTCTTTAAATGCATCAACCTGGTGCATTCATAGACCTTCATGCATTATTCAAAATCACCCCCCCAAACCTCTAAATCAACATTTTTTTATTTCTCCTTGTTGTTGTCGTGCACTCCCTGATAACGGAGATCAATAAATTCCTTCCCTGGGGTTCTGGTGTCCCATAATCCAAGAATATGAAGAATTTCCTGATTATCTTTTTACCATTCTCTGAGTTAATTACATGAAAAAGAACTTTTTACATCACCATGTTATAGTCCAAGAAAAACATATATATTTATCACACTACTATTTCTAAGTTTTGTTAATAGCAGAACTAAAATAAACTCTATTCATTCAGCAAAGTTTTCCAACATTATACATACAGCATTCATTTTAATATTTGCAAAAAGCCAATAATATAACCTGTACTTATAACAGGAGCAATGGAAGAATATCCTGAGTTTCCCTGGATTTTCTGTGGATGCTTTTGGGGAGGATTGAGGGAGCCTGGAGGTGCCAGCCCTGCCTTCAGCTGCCCTGGCTTTGCTGCTGAAGGGCTCAGGAGAGGCTGAGGAACCTGGAACAGGGGTGTGGTGACAATCAAACTCTAATTTTCACCTAAAAACACTTTGCCCCTCCAGACTCCACTGAAATCCATGGCTGGGAAACTGCTTGGAATGAAAAAACTCCTGAGGGACCAAGGGTGGACACGGAGAATTTGGCTGAAAGGTTGAAAATGGAGAATTTCAACAACTGCTGCTGGGGCAGCCCTTCCCCATTTCTGGATTTTCTAGGGAAAAAGGACATTTCTTTAACAGAAACCTGGATTTTGCTGGCAAACAGGAGGGTGGGTAGGGTTTGCTGGCAGGTGAGCCCAGGCTGTGTTTGGTGAGGAAAGGAGGAAAGGTGAGGCTCAGACATTGCTGCTGGCACTTCATCCCCATGCAGAGCTGGAAATATTTGGAAATGATTTGGCTGCAGGCAGATAGTTTCCAACACCATCTATTATGCAGATTCCTACCTCATTTACTTGCCCAATTAAATCATTCAAATGCCTCCAGCTTTTGTGGCCTGCTCTTATTTTGCAGTTTTTCTGAGGAAAACTCAATCTCTTTTCCTTAGTCCTCAGTCCCCAAATTCCCTCCACGCTGGGATTTTGGATGGGATTTGGGAGATGCAGAGACTGGGAGCTGTGTGAAAATGATTCTAATCACAGGTTGCAAAAGAAGGTGGTGGCTCCACTGCAGATTTTCCTGTGCCTCATTTTTGTGGCTGCTTAACTCTGACCCCATAATTCTGTGCAGACATTAAATTGCCCCTTGTAGGAGCTCAAAGCCCCACAGGTATTTTGGGAGGTTTAAAATTAGGGAAGGCATTCATTGTAAATATTTTTTTTTTTGCCTGGTGTGTTCCTCCCTGCAGAGTCCTTGAGCTTGGGCTCAGCTCCAAGATCCAGGTGTCCTGAGCGTGGTGCCAGACAGGGAATAAATCACTGCATAAATCAGAGTTCTGTGGCCAGAGGAGAATAAATTATTGCATAAATCAGAGTCCTGTGGCCAGAGGAGATCTCAGTGAGGAGGAGGAGGGCGGGGAGTGGAGGCCAGGCTCTGTAATTGAGGATCAAAGCTCCTGGGTGCTGCCTCTCCATCCACGCTGGAGCTGCTCCCTGCTCCCTTCCTGGCTCTGCACAGGTGAGTTCTGCTTCTTCCAACCCAAATTCTTCACAGGAAAAATCCTTCCTCAAAGCCACCCTGTGATGTTTGATGGGAAGAGGCTCAGCTGTCACCTGGTTTAGTAAAAACTGGGTGTGATGGGCAGAAATGGGGTGGTTAATGAGGATATTGCCACAAGGAATTATTAATATTTTGAACTACAGAGGCATTTGTTTTGCTCACCTGGCAGGAAGAGAAGAGGTGGGTAAGATATGGAAGCAAAATGTCTCTAAAATCTCTGGCAAATGGCTTTTTTAGGATAAAATCCCTCTCTATTTGCATCTATGGAGTTAATTGTATGTAATTTCTGAGGGATAATTTTTTCCACAGATTTTGACACCACCAGGAGTTCTTTGCTTCTCAATTAAAAAGTGGGAAATCAGAGTGTTTGGGTTGTTTCCTCTTATTTATCAAAGGACAGAAGGTGTCAATAACTGAAATGTCCTGTTTTCCCTTTTCCTCTCCAGTTCTGTGTCCTGCTGATGACATAATGCAACACTCAGTAACTATTAACATTGATTTATTTCTTCTTGAAAAGAAATCTGTGTTTATTATTATTTT
>VZTT01003631.1:3927-18934 GCA_013400855.1 Buphagus erythrorhynchus
TAAATTTAATTCACCAATACCCAGAGTCTGAGGCCATAAACTAAGCAGCAGCTGCAGGTGACTGGCCAGAGCACCCACCCGTTCAAACACAGAGAAGGGCTGGCTGTTACTGCTGCACACACAGCTCTGAAACAGCAGCACATCGTGCTGGGTTTTGCTCATCTTTTACTGTGCTGTACCACCACCAGTCCACCAAGCTCTACCCACCAGAGGCCCTCAAACTCAGGCAGCCATTCTTACAGTGAACTGCCTTTTCAGCCAACATAAGAGTAAAATATGCTGGAGTCAGTATAGCCAAAGGGCTTTTGGATGATTAACATTAACCCAAAATCAGAAATTCAAGGCAAAAGGTCACTAAATACCAAAGCCCTCAGAAAAGGAATCCAACTTCTGAATCACACTATGTACACACCACCTCCAAATTGTCATTCTCATCATAAGAAACTTTTCCCCAAGCCTTTCCTGGAAGCCCTCCATGCTAATCTGCACAAATTGAAAGAAATCTTTCCTTTGTTGGAGGATAAAAGTGATTCATTCACTGCATAATTTAATGGTCTGGAGAATCAGGTGGTGGAGGCAGAAAGGCATGTAGAGGTAATTGAGTCTGAAATCATTGATCTGAAGAAAATGGAACCAGAGCATAAATCCATTGCCAACTGTAATCAGATCTTTTGCTCACAGAAGGACTAGAATAAATAGAAAAACAGGTAGAGCTGAAGAGAGGATGGAAAGGGATGTCTCCCAGAGGGAGCTTGCTATTGACCCTTACAGGACTTCCAGAGACCCAGAAAAAAGAGGGCATCCAGAAAGGTTTCCTCTGAAATCATGGGACTGATGAAAAGCAAACTGTTGGTATTCTTTGCAACTAGAGCAGGGCAAACTATTCACTGTAAATAGTTTTTTCACTGAAATGTAGTCTCTTTCCTTTTTGGACATAAATTTTCACACAACACATCATTATTTCTACATGGTTACTGCTGCTATAAACTATTTGACAAATGGTTTAGGTGGAAATATTTTGGCACATCATTTACTCATGAAACACACGTGCTGGAATGTGGCTTGAGGATTAGATATGTTAATNTCTGCTGGAAGGTGGCTTGAGGATTAGATATGTTAATCAAAAATTTAAAGGCATTCTGATTGAAGCCCCATGTACAGTTTTATTCCCTGAAAAAAAAAAAAATCTCTTGATCTCTTGCCTTTTCTTTCTTTCCTTATATATCTCCAGAGGATAACAGCTTTAAAACCCCATGTTTTACAAAAGGGAAGACAACAACTGGCTGCTTNCCTTACAGGACTTCCAGAGACCCAGAAAAAAGAGGGCATCCAGAAAGGTTTCCTCTGAAATCATGGGACTGATGAAAAGCAAACTGTTGGTATTCTTTGCAACTAGAGCAGGGCAAACTATTCACCGTAAATAGTTTTTTACTGAAATGTAGTCTCTTTCCTTTTTGGACATAAATTTTCACACAACACATCATTATTTCTACATGGTTACTGCTGCTATAAACTATTTGACAAATGGTTTAGGTGGAAATATTTTGGCACATCATTTACTCATGAAACACACGTGCTGGAATGTGGCTTGAGGATTAGATATGTTAATCAAAAATTTAAAGGCATTCTGATTGAAGCCCCATGTACAGTTTTATTCCGTGACAAAATGAAAATTACTTTTAGAGTCTGGTGTTCAATTTAAAACATTCTTAATTTTAAATTCAACATTATTTACTTTCCCATTAAAATCTCCAGAATCTATTAAAAGAAACTATTTGTCTTAACTATGAATAGTTAGCTTGACAATGTTGATTAACCATGAACCTGCAGCTTTAATCCTCTATAGGGTGACTGACAGCAAGAAGAGTGTATTTATTTTATAAATAGGCTATGAGAGAGACCATGCCAAATACTTAATTCTACAGATTTGCCAGTTTCATGGATCTACAGTCTGGCTACATGGCACAAATGATGTTGAAAAAGAGCTGCACAAAAAATTACAGATATTCAATAAGGGAGAATAGGATAAATTCTACTTCTGACTCCTCAGATGTGTCAAATGAGTAACTGAAAAATTGTTGCTTTCTGTGTGATTGCTCCAGCTTATGCCCAGTCATCATCTAAAAATTTTCCACTCAAATATATCAGCAAATAATGGCTAAAAGATTATCAGTGCATCAAACAGCCTCTGTATTAAGCAGTCTAATAGAAGAATAATTTACTAAGAGCTTTGAAATTGCTTCAAATTACAAAAGAAGGGGAATGCAAGAAAAGTGTTCCCTGGCTGTGTTCCCCAAAGCAGTCCAGGTATCTAGCTCTGGGGACTGCTCAGGCATAGGAGAATCATTTGGGCAACTATAGTGGTGGTTCCTGAGATGATGCATGTTTTGTTAAGTGAACTTAACAAACAGGCTCTTCTGTAATGTCTGCTGACCCAAAAGAGTTACATCTGCACTTCTAATTGGCATAATGGTTTGATTATTTGATCAAATGACTCAAAATAGTGGTTGCTTTCATAATCCTTCAACTTCGGCTTTAAAAGAGTTTTCATGATTGCATCAAAAAAGCTTAAAAAGGTGACTTTAAAATGCTCAAATCCCCAGTGGTGGGTGAAAAGAAGTGATAATAGTTTTACTGCATACTTTGAATTTAAGACTAATATATTAAATAGAAATACTTAAAGATGAGGCCTTAGTTATGCCGACCTTCATCTTTCAGGATATAGGAACAAAATCAGCCCATCCCTTTCTGTGCTTTAGGACTTTCTTGACAACCTAAGGTTAGTGGAAACCTAAGGTTAGTGGAAATACTTCAGTGGGGGTTTTGGGGTGTGTTTTAAAAGGCAGATGAGCATTGCAACAGAGTTCCCACTCATTTGAGAATATTCTGATGGGTAGTTTATCCCTCCAAACTCCTGCTTGAAATCTGCCCCAAAGCAGAGAAAATATTTTTTTCTGAGCAATGCTACTAATACTTTTTTGGGGAATGTTTTAGCTTAGAAAAAATTTTCTTCTGTGAAACAGAAGAAAACATGTCTAAGGGGCTCCAAGTGCACTGACTCTACAAGCCTTAATAAAAATGCTGAGCTGCAGGACTGAAAACCACCACAGAAATAAAAAAGGCCAACACTTTTCATAGAAAGACATCAATTTTACTGTAAGAGCAGAAATCTATGAAACAAGTAAGTGGAAGAAACAGACTGTAACTACTAAAAGGTTTGCCAGAAAAATAACCCCATTTTTTGGAGGAAAGAATGTAGCATCATCAAAGATAGTAAAATAAGACAACAAGCAAGAAAATGGAAGAAAATAGATATTCAAATATTTTCAAGTAAGAAACTGACTTGAAATTTATTGTTCACATTTAGATTAGCAAACTGGAATGTTTACATGATCTACACTGATAAATGAGTTGGTATGCTAAGATTTTATTTTTTAACCTTTGAAATAACTGAGATTTAAAATGTTAAAAATAAATATTGATGTCTTCTCTGTGAATGTCATTTATCTATACAGGGACTTTACATCTCAGTGTGTAATGTAGCTCCTAATTCCTTGATAAAAGTCAAGTTATCATTTCATGAGACCTTACTGCCTTAATATTCTTAGTTGCTGATCTAAATATTTTCTGTCATTTTCTGCCCAATGGACAAATCTGTTGAACTAGTTATAAAGGGCTTTTTCATGCCCTTACAGTCACCTTAAACAAAAAGGCCTGACAGGAGACACTGATGTTGAAAACAAGTAAGTGTCATAATTGGCTGAAAACTTATACTTGATGTTTCCCCTAGAAGAACACAAGGGCTCCTTATTAAAAACATAATAAAGGTAAGGATGAGTTCTTTGTTTGATACAGTGGAATATGATGACAAATTAAAGAGTTGTTCAAACAGATCAGATTTAGGAAGGCCAACAGCCAAATCAAACACTGAGGGCTGGTAACATGGATGGGAACAGCACATTATCATGCCTCTGGGGATGATGGATTCAGATGATAATTCTTGCACTCAGTTCATCTGGGAAGAGCTCATATGCCCACAAACTGATTGCAGCTATAACTTCCCTTATTGCCCTGCTACAACACCTTTAGGGTACTTCTGTTAGTAGAAACAAAGCAGTCCATTGCTTACAGGAAAAAGATTAAAGGATAAAAGATAAAAGGGAAAGGACAAACTTATTACAGTTTTGTATATACAATACTACAACCACTGTAGCTGCTTCAATTTCAGTAGTCTGATGAGCGTTTCACATTACCCATAACAATCAGCCTCGCAACAGCACTGCAAACTAGAGGTATTTGGTTATCCTACCATCTTCCATTCCTCTGATTCCAGGGTTGCACATCACACAGTTCATCAGTTCTGTATTTAGTTCTCTCAAAATTCTGGGGCATCTGCCATACAATCCTATCCTTTGTTTCTTTTTCTTTTGTTTTTTTCCCTTAAAAATTCTCTAAACATTTCCCAGTCAAAAACCAGCCCACAGATACATCTTCTGTGCCAGACAAGATTATGCAGTGCCTAATATGCACTAAAGAATCCTTTAATATAGGTCATGAAAGCTTTTCCTAAAGAAAGAAAAATTGTGAACAAATTAGGCTGTACTTTCTCACATTAGCTGAGTTTGGGAAAAAAAATTAAGTTTGAAAAGCTGAAAAAAGTCTGAGAAGCCTGAAAAGCAGACTTGTGTAGGCAACAATTTCATTATTTGTGTCATGTTCACCTGAAGAACGACCCACTGGCAGTGCGCCATGTGCCTTAATTATCTGGCTGCCAACTTTCTTCTTGGGTGCCAAATGTTCCCCATGGTTTGATTCCAGATAGGTTCTTTCTTACACAGTAGAGTGACAGGTGATATTTGATTGCAAATGCCAAACATTCCAGTATCATACTAAAGTTTGAAAAAGGAGCATAGATTTGTCATACAAACCTCTGAATGAATGGCACAAGAATTAAGAAATGACAACCTACCTTTCCACATCATCATACAGGCAAGATGATTTTACAGGTAAAGTAACCCCTAATTTTTGCATCTTAAAGGAGGAAGGCTTATACAAAGGTTCAAACATCTCTAAGAGTAAGAGCTCTTTTATCATATATGATACATGCCAGGAATTTGCTATGAGGTATTATTATCTTTTTCAAATCTCTCTTTTTGTTTTTAAATGCACACAAAAAATCTGGAACCAATGTATGTTATTTCACAGCTGTGAATATCCTACTAAAGCATACTTGAAATAAACTATTTGCAGTAGTCTTTGTTGAGAAACTATGCTTTATTCTTAAGATTAGACAGTCAGGAAAATAAGTATTCTTCTAAACATATTACTGTAACTGAGAACACAGACTTAATCTTAAAATAGCAACAATTGTAATAAACAATAGTGGTTTTAGTAATAAACGATATTTTTAAATGTCAGTAATGGTATTTTTAAACAAAAAGCTAGCAATGTACAGTAAATGTGTGCTGTGAGGAACGTTAGCATGTAACTGCCAGACAATCTCAATGAATGATTTCACTGTTGAATTATGAAACGATTGTGTTTGATATTATTACACACATACAATCCAGATCTGATGAAGATCACGTTCAAGAAGAATTCCAAGCAGCTTGAGCTCATCACTAAACCCTAGGCCAAGCAGGGTTTATAGATAATTATTAAATAAATCTATGGATTATACCTAGTTCTAACAGTTTCTATAGTGTTACTCTTTGCTCATTGTGACAAAAGCATGGTTAAGGTAGAACAGAAAACATTGGTTTTTCTTTTTCTCTAAACAATAGCGATATGCAAAAACACACCCACATACTATTTTCAAAGAGATGAGCACAAAATGTCATGTACAGGTTCTTTTTTCACATCTTTTCTACAACTGTTCACTTAACGTTTGCTCCTATAGATCAACTCCTGATGTTCAAAATACTTGTTTTCTCATGGACACAAGAGAAGATATGACCAATCCTCTTACCTTTAGCAGGTAAGTTTGGCAGTCACTGACGTAATCATACTCCAGTCCATCAAAGGTGTAATAATGTCGGTCTCCATAAATGGTGCACACAGCAGGGCAGGGGTAACTGGTGCAGTTGAAGACGCCTCTCCGACAAACACTGCAAGGAAAACCAACAATCAGTATCTCCTCATAATGGCAGTCATTTGCTCTATATTTTTTCAAGAAAATGCTTTCTTGCGTTCTTTATTTCAAACCATACAGAAATTCATGAATGGAATAAAATTCTCAGACCTTGAAACAGAGAGCTATACTGTGAATTGCTTCTGAAGATACTGGTGATGCCATGGCAAGAAAGTGTTGAACATTTTGCCATTAGCCCATATGTGCAATAAAAATGCATCAAAAAATAATTTCAAAATCTCAAACTTTGCAGGGTTTATGCAAATATTTCCATCACTGCCTCCAGTATAGATAAGTCACAATGCCACAACATGCTCATTTCTAAGACATCAGTAGTCTATTTTTTCTGAATTTTGATAAAGGTTTGCAAATTTTCAAAGGAAAATACATCCAGCTGCTCCCTGTGAGATTTCAGAGTATCAGACAAATATGGAATGAGTTTAAGAAATTTATGCTAATATTTTGCAAAATTGCTTTTCCTGTTAGCTACATCCAGTGGCTTATACAAATTTGTATAAAAGTAGTACTGGCATCCTCTATTTTTGCTTGTGTAAGTGTAAATCCTCAGTTGATTTGCCAGCATGGTTTTTAACGGATTAAAAGCTGCCATGCCAACTTTTTTTCATTATTAAATATACACTTAACTGAATATAGATATTTTGGCTAGAAAATTAGCATATCTCTCTTTTTCTCCTTGGTTGTCTTTCATTATATTCTATTCTGCAAAATGCCACATCTTCATTTCAGAGACTAGCAAATATGCACAGAATTAAGCATTTGTTCTTGACTGCTTTTTAACTTGGATATCTTCAGCTTCCTTTTCAGATCTGAAAAGGCACTCACTCGAAAATCTTCCTGCTTATCCAAGTCAATCAGTAAGCCTAATAAAATATGTATCCTATAACTATCTATAAACAAGCATATATATTTTTTCAAAGTACTCAACACATTTTCTGTATCAGTTTCACTTTGGCTCTAGATCCAGACAATTTGAAAGTATGCAAAATGAACTCACCAGGTGTAACATGGAGTAGCTATCACTTCTCCTGACAGAAATTCTCTGTCTTTCCAGGTGCATGGACAGCTGTCAGGAATATAACATTTCCCTCTGTGCTCAGCCATCCTTCAAAATAAAAGAATTATTAAGATGAAAGAGTAAATCCAAGAGAAGATCAATGTAATTGAATGTGTAGTGTATTGTTGAAACCCCACCAAGAGCAACCAGTCTTCTATCCAGCCAAGGAAAATTGTTTCATCAGCAAAAGCTGTCCAAATCAAGCAATCCACTGTGCACAGCTGAAGACCTCGCCAGGCTCACAGCTGCAGCTCTCCTTCTGTCTAGAAAGGGGTATGGTGTGGGCTGCAGCTCCCATGCAGGAGTGTAGGTAGTGTAAGTATTCCTCTCTGAAAACTCCAGAGCATCTGGGTACCATGAGAGCTGCTGGGGCTGCAGCTGGGCTGCCCTTTCCTCTCGGCTGCTCTCTTGTCCTGCTGTGCCAGGAGAGCAGCTGGACTGGAGTGCCTGCTCCTCTGCACAGACAGGGCCTGTCCTGTTCTGAGTGCAGAGCAAAAAGCTGGTCTATGGCACCTGCTGCACAGCTCATGAAGAGCAGTGGTGGAGGGAGGTTACCTGCCTGCACAAGGGAAGCTGAAACAACTAACAAGGTTAAGACAAAACAGGCATTTAATGCAAAAAGTGTCAAATCTAATTAGATCAATAAGCGATCCAGATATAAGGTCAACCACATTTTGCTATCTCATTTCCACCTATTTAGCAATTTTAACTTTCTTAACAAAAAATGTTACTGACACTCCCAGTGCTGTTCTTTCGGAGAGCAATTTCTGGAGTTGTCATGCAACAGGTGGCTCAAAGTACAATCTAGAGATTGTTTCACTGGAAGTTGAAAGGAATACACAGTTTTGTTTTCTTCAGCCCATTAATAGTTCATTAAACAGTAATCAGCTCTAAGTTAGAAGAGTCAAATGTTCAGAAAATTTCTTGAGGATAGGAAAACACCAGAACAGATGGCTTGGAAAGGTACTTAGTCTCTGTCAATAGAAGCTAAATGCCTCCCAAGAATAACATCAGCATTGCTGGTGCTGCCTAAAGGCAGATTAATTTAGCCCCATGAAGTCCCTTTCCATACTACTGATGCTTCTGCAACTCAGTTTAGCCTCACATCTCCAGCTCAGTGAAAGGGTGAGTTTCGGTCTATCTTCGGGTATCTTTGAATTTACTGTCATTCTCAGCTCATTTCCTCATGAAAATTTGGGCTGTTACATTATTCAACTACTAAAATATATCAGAGACTTCCAGTGTTTCTAATTCTTTGTCACCTCTTCAGCTACTGGCTAAAAGAACGACAAGCTGCTGTGCAAGAGCTTTAACAGAAAATGTAAACCATTTTTACTTTAGGAAGACCTTTTTTTTGCATACTAGAGTTCCATAATTTCATGATTTTCCAAAGGAAAGGGTTTCAATACTATGCACAAACTGCTCTATTTTACATGCACCATAAATACCCAGGATGCTAGAATAAGGTGCCAGTCTCCAGGGGAATTCAGGATTCCACCCCTAAAGCTTAGGTCATTCAGTCAGGCAATGGGTAGTGGTAGAAATAAGATGGGAAAGGAGATCCAAAGAGAATGGCAACTTAAGGGAATTTTTAAAAAGTACATTATAGTAAAATGTCTCACAACAAGTTTTTACTGACTTGTCCACTTAGATTTAATAGCAGGAGATATATGTTTAACATTTTCTTGCATGCAAAAGAGATATTTTGAAACAAATTTTTGAGATAATACAGCTGACCCCTTCCTAGTTAAAAGCCATACTTGCTTTTTGGAACCATGAGGCTGAAAGGGATAATTAAGTACAAATTAACAACAAGGAAACTACTAAATGCACTAAGTGTTATTCACTTATTTTTCAACCTAATAGCAAAAAGAGTGTTTATTCTCTTATGTAATAAAAATAATTAATGTGTTTTACTCTATTATTTGACAGAAACTTAGGATTTTGCTTGTCTGTACTCCTGTTATAGCTGTATTTCAGAAAATAATCAAGTAATACTCAATTTGAAATTGTATGACTGTGGGAGCAAGGCTTTAGCTCTGAAAATTTCTTCTAATTTTCAAATGAACTTTCAAGTCAATATTGCTAGTTTAACTTCATGCAAATATCATCGTGATGTCAGAGTCTATTACTAGTTTATTACTTTCACAGATTCATGCACTCTTTGTGCTAAAAATAATTGTTTATTCCCATAAGCCTAATGGTCCTGAAAGCAAAGTTCTCAATTGAGGCAGAGTTTTAGAGGACTACAGAATACCAGGCAAGAACTAGTGAAATCTTAAATAGCCAAGCCTGAAATCTATACCTTCACCAGTGTTTAGTCATCTATGAACATCACAAAGTGCTGGAAGGGGAATGGTGACAGTCTCATTTATACTCTGATCCATGCACAGCTGATACACTGTCAAGAGACCACTGGCTACACACACAGTGAAATAAAATGGAAAGTCGAGACAAAAAGGGAGCACTCCACCTGAGATGAGCAGCAATTACAGCAATTTGCACAGCATATTTCACTCCTCAATCTGAAAGTGCACACAGGAGGTGTCAGGGGAGGGAATGCAAACAAATGGAGGGAGTGGTGATTGGTCCTGACACAAACTACAACAGAAGTTTTTAGATTTTCTACTTGAAAATGACCCCTGCCAAGCTCAGCAGACTGTTTCTGGGCACCAAATCCAAATACACGAGCTGAGAAAACAAAAAAAGGACAAATAGAATGAAGAGAAATAGGGCAGAAACCAGTCCATACACATGCCCTCCCAGCCCCAGGCTGGGCATCGACACTGTAAACCTGATAGAAATTTAGGTGAGACAAAGACTTGGGCAGCAATAAGCAGGAGCACAGTGGTTTACATCAATATTTTTGTCATTTTTGCTTTTACACTCAAATAAACTATACTGTGCAAGTGTTGGAAGCCATCTCCTCTCCAGACAGTCCTAAATACCAGCCAATTGGAATGGTAGTAAGCTGGTTATCTGATGGCCTTTTAGCTGTTACTGTGTGCCTGCGACAATTTATAGAACAATAGTTTCAAAATTAGAAGTGGGATACCACTGGAATTTAAAAAGCAAAAAAAATTTGCAGAGTTGAACTGTGGAAAATATGCATTTGGCTTGTGCTCCAGGTTGTTCCATCAAAGCTTACCCAGGGGGGCAAATGCAGCCACTTGCACAGGGTGGTGAGGGGACACAGGAGAAGTTCATGGCAAGGTTCACACAAGAGATCCCACAATTCACACCCGCTGCTGGTAACCCAGGCACAGGAGATCTGCAGTCATAGTAGATCTTTCCTTCAGGGCATATGTGAACTTCAAATGCAAAATGAAGGTTAAATAAGATCAACTGCTCTTTTACATTGAAGGTTTTCTATTGGTTTCTGTTTACAGCCTATTTATTTGGATAAAAAGGGAGGTTACATTACAGTTCATACAAGAATGCAACCAGAATAACAGTCTATAGCATAATCTATATTACAGACATATAAAATTAATATACATTTTAATGTAAAAAAACCAATAATATTAAGCATCTGGATCTCACACATAGTCCATTCTTAATGGCAGAGCCATTATACCTTAGGCAGAAAAAGCCCTTAGAAGTGGCATAATTTTCAAGGTACTTGTAAATCCATTAGAAATGCATTAAAAATTTACTTTCTTGAAATCAAGATCTTAAAGCTTCCTAAGCATGGATAGTGAGGCTAATTATAGGTATTCCCATGACAACACATTGACCTGTATGTCAAATGCAATTATTTATTTCTTTTAATTTTCCAAGTGAGTGAGCAGCACAATTTGTGCTACAGAAAGAGAAGGAAAAAAACCCAAGACTACTTTGCTCCTAACCTCCTATTTTTAAATATGTTGTGATATAAAGTATCTCATAATTTAAATATATATGAGGAGAAAACCAAATTACTATTCATTATCAAATTCTCTATTGTGCAACATGGGAAAAGATTGTAAATTACCTATGTTTTCTGTAGTGGCTTCAATACATTTCACTGTTCCATTCAAACATTGACTAGAAAAGATAAGGAAACCTATGGTTATTTGGGGAAAAATGTTTTGTAGCCACCATGTTAAAAAAGATTATACAATTCAACCTAATTTAAACAACAGAAATTTGGAGGAAAAAGAGGATTAAAAACCAAAAGCTTTAGTTCTGCTCAATATTTTGTTGGTATTTTCTAATTCCTGATATGGAGAGGGCCTAAATTCATGGTTTGTGTACTATGTAATTTCCTAACTTCCACTGAAATAAAGAAAATCTGAGTATGTCAACCCCTGTGAGAATGGAGGGCCAGGTTATTTAGGATGAAGGGAGTATAGCACAAAACCTTATCCACTATGGCTTACAGAATTTTCCAGGTATTTTGTTAAAATAATCAGCCACATAGTCCAATTTATACTAGGCTCCCTTTTACAAAGGGTGCAAAAAAAAAAATCTCGATACAATAAGCTTTCAATCTACATGAGAGAAATTCTCAAACCACTGAAAGTAGTGTCCAAACTGTGGTACAAGAAAGATAAAACTCTTGCACTCAAACCTACCAGGAGCCTGTTGGCGTAGGAAGGATTTCTCCAGGCTGGAGGGCTTTGCCTTTGTAACGACAATGACAGCTAGATCTGTTAAAAGAATATTCATGCATTTAGGTAGAAAATCAAGATAAATTGGGATTTAAGGCCCTCCGTTTATCAAGCTGTTATGATATGCAGGACTCATCATAACATTAACTTAATTCATTAACTCAATTCTTATATGTACAATATTCTTTGAAAGACAAAAACTTAAAGATGAAACTCAGACTGTATTGAAATCAGTGGCACAACTCCCATCATCTTCAACAAAGCCAGGATTTTCCTCAATCTCTGTACTTTTTATTCGCTGGTTTTGTGCATTATTCTAATAGAAAGGACTTTTTCTTCTCAGTTATGGGAGCAGAATGAAAACCTGCAGCTCCCTTTCAAAGTATTGTTAAAATCATGAGATAGAGTAATTATCATAGCAGAATCTATTAGGTCTGTGATAAGAGCCAGATGGGTTAGAAGTAGCAACAGAATTACCTAGAAACCATGAAAAAATATGCGAATAAGAAGTTAGTTCACACTCTTGAATAGTTTAAAAAAGTCTTTATCCCTACAGTATGAACTTCACTGATCTTTTCAAAATATATGTTGCAATGAAGAGAAATAACTCTGTAACTACCCATGATGGTAAGCTGTAAAATTTTGGGTATGCAACATACAAAATCTATTTCCTCTCATTGACCATTTCCTCCCATTTAACTGAAGATGTTTGCCTTGTGAGACAGAAAAAAAGACACTTCTAGCCACTCTTCCCATATACTATCCCTTACTTTACGGATTGCTGCTTGATAGATTCCGTCTCACTTTTTTTTAAACTGCTAAAAACAAGGTATTCACAGGAAAATGCTATCCCATGAATTTAAAAAGTTTCACTACCCTTCTCTAAAGCAGTTTGACCCATCTGCTGTAAAGTGAAGCAGATGTATGTACACACAGTAACAGATGAGGCCTCACTACTGATTAGTAAGGCAGAACCTTAAATCTTCACATATTGTTTGTTATCTTCTTTAGGCAGTCTACATCTTGAGGGAAACAGCAGAAAAACTACTTTAAATCTTGCTGGAAAGAGGAAAATGTACCCATACATATATTCTATTTTTTTATTACTTACATTGATACACAAAAGTTGACTGACTCTTCAAAATACTTCCCATCAGGACAATTACATCCTTCTGCACAGTCATCAGCACAGATATTTGCCATAGAAAGTGAAGCACAGGAATGTTTACAAAAAGAAGAGCACTGATGATAAAGCATACCACTGTGACACATCACAGCTGGAGGAAAGAGAGGGAGAAAGAAGAGAGAAGAGCATACACTTAAAATGTGAAAAATAGAAAACAAAGCAGTGTATCATGGAAGTTCAAAAAAATCAAAGCAAAGTTGTCTCTTTTTGCACTGGGTTTAGTTAAAAAGCATGAGAAAAACATGCTGTTTTATCAATTTCTTAAGTTAGAAATATTTAGATTAAGGTGGGTTTATGTTAAAATAATTCTTTGACTGGAATCATCTGTTTTGTAAACAGTAGCTTTCCATTCTTCCTATATGTTAAATTGGGCATCTGTCTAGTAATTCAGGCTTCCAAGAGAGGAAGAATGGTCCAGCTAAGGCTGCAGCATTGCTATTTGACTTAGAAACAGAAATACAGGAGTTGGACTTCCATAACCCTTGTGGGTCCCTTGCAACTCATGATACTCTAAGATTCTGTGAAATTATTTGTTTTAAATCATTACTGTATCCTACTTGTCCAGTCACTGCCCACCCTGCTCTGCCCACCCTAGGGAGCCCCTGCCAGCCCAGCTTGCCTTCCCTTAGGGAATGGCTCCACTTCTGCCACTCCCTGGCTACTTTATCCTAATAAAGTATTTGCTATGGGCTTTCATATGACTCAGGGCTGCAATATAAGAATTCCATCTCTCTCTGTGACCAATGGAAAGGGCAGACCCTCCCTGTGAGGTAGCTCATGGGCCCCAGCTCAGATGCCTAATCTAAAGGCTGTTGTCATTCTCCCCCAGTACATCATTACACCATGGCGCAATTCCAGTTTCCAGGAAAAAGAAGCCAGCCCCCATATTTTGTGGAGTGAATGAAATTTGTGAAGTCTTACACATTTCTAAAAGGTATTCCATTATGGAAATGTTACTCACCACAGTAAGAAACATGAGATCTGAAGTCAATGGTGACGCCGTGCTTGCCACAGACATAAGCATAGTGCGCCAAAGCGTTGCACAAGCAGCTGCTTCCACATTTGCACGCATCGAAGCGGCAGAGCTGGTAGTACAGTCCTGGACTGATGTAGGCATGGCAGGGAGCAAAAACGTCTTGGTTGATGATCTCACAGTGAGATGCATACCCAGCTAAGAGAAGGTGACATTGTTTTAGCCAGATCCATTTTAATATAACAGTTAGTCAAATGAATAGCATGGAATATTAAAACCAAACATAGCCAGCTGTGCAATAAACACTTGCATACAATGTATTTCTGTAAAATTCTATGGTTTAAAATTGATATTATGAGCAAATCCCTCAACAGTAAACTCCAGTTAAGATAAAAATAACTGTACTAAAACAGTTCTGCCTTCCTCTTATAGCCCAGGAAATTTAAATTCCAAACTAATATATTTCAGAAGAATAGTTAAAAGAGTTCCCCCAAAGCTTGGAATATGGTTTTCCTACTTGACATTCATTTAGCCTTTACATCAACAATGCCATGTACTTCCTGATGTGGTCTCAGGAAGTACTATAAAGCAGAGCTTGAGGGCATGCAAATCCCAAACTGGCTATAAACCCTCTAGCAGCAACAAACCCTCCTCTGGCCCTCTGGCCACTGAAGCAGATTACCACCACAAGTGGTGGAATAGCTAAGGAACTACTATCCACATCCACTATGTGATGTGGATTGTATTTAAGCCACTTTTGCTGCTAAAAGAATGCACCTCCCCTTCAACCTCCATGCTCATTTCCACATACACACATTGACAGAATTTCACATTTTATGGACTCTCTCAGTAAACTAGATTCAAGGACTGAACTTGACTCAGTTGAAAATTAACCTGACAAAATAAGTAACCAAACAAACAATCATTTAATTTTTTTTAATTTAACCAGGTCAAAATCATCTCAGACCTGGAAAAGATGCTTGTGCTTGTAGCATGGTGTGTATCACTTCACTCTTCACTGCTTTTTCACAGTGATTATTAGAGGATCATA
>VZTT01003632.1:6410-19768 GCA_013400855.1 Buphagus erythrorhynchus
GAGCCGGGCGGGGCGGGGCGCGGCGGGAGCGCGCGCACTCGGCTTCCCGCGCTGCCGCGGCTGAGGGGAGCGCGCGGGGGTGGGGGGCCCTGAGGGCGGCTCTGTGACACCGAGCCTGTGCCGTGCTCCTTGTGTGGCACTGCCCCTCACTCGTGTGCCGTTGGCCTTCGCTACTGTCACAGAGCTGCTGTCACGCAGCGCGGAGAGAAGGGGATCATCGCCTTCCCGTCACGGAACAGCCATGGCTGCCTCTGCCCAAGCCCCTTCTCCCTTCAGTGCCGTGGTTGGTGCTGGCAGAGCCGCGGGTGCCCGGCGGGCCCTGCCCTGTGCGGGTGGCTCCGCGCCTTTGTTCTGCTAGCCCGGCTCGGCTCGGGTCAGCCCGGCGCGGTCACCCCGTGCCAGGCCGCAGCTGGAGGGTGGGACCGCTCCGTGCGGCGTCTCCCGGGAGCTCCCCGGCCATCTGCGGGTCAATGAGAGACAACCGGCAGCATCTGGCAGACATGGCCACGGGAGGCGAAAGCACTCACCAGCGAGCCGGTGCACGGGGACCAGGCAGGGAAGTAGCGGGTCAGAGTGCACAGATCTCACTAATTTGTGTGGCTCGAATGCGATTCAAACGCGGCAGCCGGGGACAATGCAGCGGGAGCCATTGTCTGAGTGCAGGGAGCTTCGCCGGAGCTGCAGGCGCCCATGCCTTGGTTACGTGTCTTCCATCAGCGATCCAACAGCGACACGGGAGAACGCAGCGCACAGGTTTATCCCCGCGTCCTTGCACGCCGTGGCTCGGAGAGCTGCTCTGCCAGTGCCCCAAGCTGTCTGCCCTGTGACCTTACGTATTTTATGGTGCTACTCTTCATGCTGTTTATACAGCCTGAAGAGCAGATCTCCCCTGCCTGAACAGAGCAGATGCTTTCTTTCCACTCGTACAAGCACATGTGTGCAGTCTTTTCCTTGCTCAATTGTTCTAGCATAGAATTCCTAAAAAATATTAAATAAAAAAAAATTATATCAGTTGGAAAAGCAGTCATTTTGAATAAGAAACTCATCCCTTACCTTTTTAGATTTTTAGCTCAGCCTTAAGTATAACTTACAGAAGGAAAGCAGAGATTCCTTTTTTACTGCAGTAAACAGTGCCCTTTAGCGGGCAAATTGCTGGTTAGAAACTTCCCTGATGAAAAAACTCCTCTAGTTCCTCTGTAAGGAGTGTCTAGTTTAGGAGTGTGGGAAAGATCAAATGGAGAAATAATAGGGAAAGAAATAATAGAAAAAATAGGAAAAATGTGACACAGTGGCTCAGTTTGGGGCAGCCACAAAAACTTACTTATAATGAAAAAATTATGTCAATAGTTCAGTCAAAGGTAGAGAAACACCACCCTCTTTTGGCTTACATCTTCCAACTCCACAGTATATTTAAATTCATGTTTCTTATTTCTACTCTTAAAATATTCTTTAGAAATAGTAAATGGGGCTCCAGGTTTTGTAGTTCAATTTTTTTCTTTATGCAAACCAAAATGTCACTGCTTCATAAGCACCTGTAAGTTCCAGTACTTTGTTACTTTTTCAAGACAAGGTATTATTATGATTGTTTTATTCCATCACTTTTTCTGCCTTTTTTTTTTTTTTTTTTTTTTTTAATTCCAGGCAAGACAGGGACAGTCACATGTACCAATATAGTGATGTGGATCCTGCAGGAAGGCTAATTAAAGCAGTGTGGAAAAAGAAAACTACACCAAGATGGCATGACCTATACACTGGTAAGGAGAGATATGCAAACATACAGAATTTTAGTTATAATCACCATGGCCATAAATCAGCCTGCTTCTGGAAGATACTCTTATTGTAATGAATTTCCTCAATATCTTGTGTTTGACAACAGTCACAGATAACAAGCGATCAGCACAAAGAAATACGACACCTGACATTTTAAGTGGCCTGTTAGTATTATTTATTCTGCTAAAAAATACAGTTCCTCATCCTCTAAGTGTTGAAAGGGGGAAGCAAAGAGCATCTTTCACTGTGTAAATTCATGACAAGTGTGCTATCCCAGGCATCCCTCATATGAAGAGGGAACATTTGGTTTCATATGAAGATGCTGACTGCAGTTCATCATGGCTGTAGGAAGAAATTTGGCAGCAAGGCATCTTGTGATCATAGCAGACACAGGATTCACACAACAGCCGTTTGGACTACAGGTACCTGTGGTCTTTGGAGAGTGGAGGTAGGGTACAGTCACACCATGTAACTGCATAGTTAATTTATTTACAGGAAAACCTCTGTTGCCAGAACTCAGGAGACTCCTGTGGCAGCTGGAAGGCAACTAGAGGCATTTCAGAGGGTAACCACCCATGTATGCAAGCACATTTCATAGCAGGTAAAAGAGAAACCCTTTGACTTACTGCAGTGATGAGAATTTGTGGGGTGTGTGATGTGTGATGGTCACATCATCCATGGAAATGTGAGCTGAACTGACTCAGGTGAGTTCTGGCAGAGTTAAGGACAGACCAGCAGTAGGCAGGACACTTGTAACAAGCTCCAGCTGCTGGAGGAAGGCACTGGCTGCTGAAGCATCACTTCTTGCACCTGGGGACAATGGGATGCATTTGCAGTTGGTGGCAAAAAAAAAAAAAGGAAAGAAAAGAAACATGGAAAATGGAGGAACTGAAAATGGAGCAGAGATCTGAATTTGGGTGTGGCAAACAAAACAAATGATTCAACGGAAGAGAGAAATACTTGAGCCCTAGAGGAAGAGATGTTAGAGCAGTAGTTTCAAAATAAGATTTTGGTAGCTGTAGGGAAGGAGGGGAAGATCACCAAGTACAGGACACAGTTCTGTAGAGGTGTGGGCAGTAGAAAAGAGACCAGGAATGAAGGAGGGACTAGAACAGGATGGAGAAACAGAAAAGATTCAGGAAAGGTAAGAAGGAAAAAAATTATTCATCCTTGTAAGGGTTTTTATTCTACACAAAGAAAAGCTGATGAAGTAGAATAAAGAAAAAAGCATGTAAATTCAACTGAAGAAAACGAAAATGATGGGAAGAGTGAGGGAATAAGGATAACAAAAATTGGAAACATTAAAAAGTAGAAAAAATGGGAGAATTTGTAACCTGGATTTAGATAATGTGGGCTTTGTAAAATTGGTTTCTCAATTTCTCACATTCAAAGAAAAAGAGGTACAATGATGTGTGGAGGAAATAGTGTTTCATTATATTAGTTTGTCTTACGTGTCAGGAAAAGGGGTCTCGTGAAAAAAAATAATCCATCAAAACAATAAGTGTTGTTTTCTTTTTTATTTCAGAAATAAACACAGACTCTGTAATACCTGCAATGCTTTTCTGTCCTCTCTCCCCCTTCTCTCTTTCTCTTTTTCTCAGTTTTGAGTGTGTGCCTCAGGGATTTTAATTTTGACATCTTTCATTCCACCCCCATATATCAAATTTAACTTCTGGTTTTAAATGAAATATTTTATAAAATGTCATAGTTTTAGGCTTCTGGGAGTTTGGCTCTCTTAATTAGTACCTCGACTGTGTATTCAGTGGCACTGGCATAAATCTGCATTTTTCCATTGCACTTCTCAGGAATACAAGGGCATTGCATGGTCAAGACAAAATATATTTTAACAGTGAGGAGGAGATGGCAGAGAGATTAAACTTCTTATCCAGGCCCACAGATTTTGTGAGCATGAAAGCGAAACCACCCTTTAGGCACTGTTTATTTGAATGCTCCAACTGTATGAAATACAAACATAAGAGGAAGAAATGCTCGTGTGAGTTTGGCTGAAAACAAATGTATTTTGTGCAGATACACAATGTTTATAATGTGTGGTGTCAATATCTGAGATAAGAAATTACCTATAATGATTTAAAAAGCAGCATTTTGTATTACTAGAATTAACAGGCTCTTAATCTACACTTCAACCAGTTTTATTGTAAATACACTCACGTTAGAATGATACATTTTTATTTTCTTGCTCCATGAATGCATTCAATTCCACTTTTCATACTGTAGTCAGTTAGTCTTTTCCCTGAAAAATCAACCACTTTCTACAAGGTAATGCAGTTCCTTGCTATAATGCAAAATGATAATTTCTTTTTGTACTTGTGAAAATCCAGCAGTAAAATTACAAAAACACGCTGGAGAATTTTTCTGTTTGTGTAGCACTTCCATGTGGAAGATTCAAATTACCAGTCTGACTTCTAAACTCTTGGTTTCTAAAGATATATCAATATATGCACTTTAAATGGGTGGGATAAGCCAACAGTGCTGTTCTGACCTGCCAAGTCTTTGCTGTTTATATGCCATGAATCTACTTAAAAGTTGTGTTTGATTGCCTGAGTCTGTCAAGGTTAGGAGTCACTTTTGATGCAACAGAATAAGGAGGGAACATAAATTTACTTGTTTTTATAGAATTAAATCTTGGACATGTGTAACATCTTTTATTAGAATGAACACAAACTGCTATTCCAGACTTTCCACACCCACACTGCTCCACCAGTGTCTACTTTATAGAAATGAGACTAAGACCCACACTCAGTACTGGACATAAGACTGAGAACTCAGCCCAAAATCCTGCCTGCTCTTGCAGTGCACTGTCACTGAAGTTTTGGGGAGTGGAGCAGTTAAGGAAGTGCAAGTACCTTTTATACTGAGGCTTTCTGGATCATGAATGGCAAGATGAAGTTATCCTGGCTAAGTAGGTAGTGATTTAGTCACAGATGTGGAAGTTGGACATAATTTTAAGAGATCCTTTCATGAAGACAGTTAAATGGATAGTGTATGTGATACAAAAAGGTTGACAAAGCTGAAGTTTGCAGTTGGGTGACAAAAGCTGAAGGATGAAGACTTTTAAGTCAGACACATTCTAAAAAAGGCTTTCATGCATCCATCTCCCATTTGAAAAGAGTAAGAGGATTCAAACCTAAGTTTAGAAATAATTAGGGCATAAAGAGAGAGTGGGGAGCACTGAACAGTGCCTAAGATACTAAGTTCCATTAGGAGAAATTTCTGACTGGGTTTTTTGCTGCATAGGTTGCTTTTCTTTGGAATATGTTGCACTGAAGTGAATGGCAAACCTCTGTGTATCCTCACAGACACACTGATGTGAGGGCATGGGATAAAAGTGGGATTTCATAAAGTTCTTCCAGGCATGAAGTGAGCAAAAGGTGGATTGAAGACACACTGCAATGAAAGAAAAAAAAAGGAAGCAATAAATGGAGAAAGGAAGCAAAAAATTGGCTTATAGGGATGAAATGCTGCAGAGGATTAGTCTGCAGGGGCAGATTTTGTAGAGCTTCACATTTATGTGTTAATTGGGAGAGTAAGAATCTGTGTATTGAGCTTCATGCCCAACTTTCTGAGAGGTTCAAGAGCTGCAGTGATAACCAATGATCTAAATCCACTTCTGGGCTGAAGAGAGCCCAAGTTACAACCAGACTGTCACGACTGACCCACTTGGTACACCTGACAGTGTCTCAGTGGAGAGACCAAGGAGCAGATGGGAGTACAGCCTGATACATCACTCTGGGACCAGTTTTTTCTGAACAAAATCAAATGTTTTTGAGAGTACAAAACATGCTGCAGACCCCTGGATATTGCAGACCAGTAAACGTCACCATTCCCTGGACAGAAATCTACCTTCACCAGCTGGGTTTGGCTAAAATTCCAGAAAGCCAACAGCAATGTTTCTTTAAGGGCTCCTCCTTCCTTCTCTTGACTTTTCTCTCTCTCTCTCCAAATTACTGAACACATTCCAGCTAACAGTACTGAGTACTATTTCCTTGGCACTGAGGCTTCGGTGGGGTTGAACCCAGACCCAGCTGCACTGCTCTTGCTGTGCAAATCAAACCATAGGGCAACAATGTACATCACTGGGCTGAGAATGTAAAGAGTTCTTTATGAGATGTTTTAGTTCAGAGACCTCATTTGCATTCATTCTTTACAGTGGACTCTTCTTCAGCCCAAGAATCTTCCTCTCCTTACCTGTTTTACAAATAGGTTGTAGATTTGGCTTCTTTCTGTTCAGTGAGGTAAGGGATCATTTTACCAGCCTTGGCAGCGTGCTGTTCTTTCCCTGCACAACATCTGCTGCAGTTTTCATGGCTTGAATTGTTCCTGGACTTGTTTTAAAAGGCATGTTTCAGAAATGTCTTTGAGGTTATGAATTATTAGTCATTGTTTTATCTTCTAGGGTGTTCTTAATTTATCTTTGTTATTTTCCTTTTTAAAACAAGACTAAAGAGACTTTGGAGTTTAAAGTTTGTAGGTTTTAATTCAGATTTAGGCTAAAGATACCAAGAATGGTAAAGTAATTCATAGCAATAGGATTTTAGTGCAATTTCAGAAAGTAATTTATTTTTGTATGACAATAAACTGGGATTTAATCTCCTTCTAACTCACATTTTTCCTTATCATTGTAGTATTTGTGTACACACTTTTCACATACATGTGACAATTCTGACATTTACTGTTCTAAAGCCTTTGCATTATTTGTACCTCATACCTCATTTCTCCATCACTTCATGTATGACAAAGTGTTTGATATTTAGTGCACTTTTAAACCACTTTTTTTTCCCTGTAAAGTAACTAAAAAAGAGATTTGGCTTTTCAATTTTCTCACTTAATTCTGATTAATGTGTTTAATTTTTTTCCAGAACACCTCACATCCTCATCTTGGACTCTGTATTTTACTCAGCAGCATCATCAGCATTTACTCTGCTTATGACATCACCTGTGCCAAACTTCCAAAGGCTGTTTGGGACATACAGTTGCTAGTAGAACATTTTGAAGACAAAAAGTTTGTGCAAGTTTAACTTGGAGTATGAACTGGTGACAGCAATTTTGTTACACCTGTGTTGTATTGGAGGAGTACTGCAAGGTACCCCATACAAACAAAGGTAGGTAACAGTAAGGAACAACTTAACATGACTCCCTTGGCCCTCCATCTGGGTGTGTAATTTCCTTTGGGCTGGAGGTTTTTCCCATCTTTTAAGAGATAAAATCTTTGTCTGACTTGCTCCAAAACATGCACTAGTTTCTTCAGGCAACTATGGGAACACTTTCTGTATTTAACTGAGTTACTTGATTTGTTTGCAGTTTCCAAAATGGGCAAAAGCTTATTAAAGGAATAGGGGCAATTCCAGAACTCTCTCTGATAGTGAGAATATATTTTAGGTAGTGTAAGAAAGTAACCTATAGTCTGGAATCATATCCCTAACTATTTAGACTGCTGGAGAATCCAGAAAAAAAAATAAACTTGTCTAATAGCCTTTTTAGCTGTGTTTTCATTAGGTCTGAGACAGCTCAATAAGGAAGCTATGGCATGATTTATTTTAATCAGTTATTACAGAGGAGTCATTAAAAAACAAAACAAAAACTCGGCAAAATTTTCTTTACATACTTTTTGCATTCCAAATCCACAAAACGTTTAGATAAAATCTCATTTCATTACAACCAAAACAAACTAGACTGCTTTCATTTTTTTTCTGTAAGTGATGATGTTTCCATACCTCTTGTGTCTACACTGGCTTTCCAGTTCAGTATCTTTTGTGTCTGCTTTCTTTATAATCTCATTAAGGTTGGTCAGGAATTCTGTTGTCTCCTAAGGCTTGGTCAGACTGTGAACTAGAGATGGAAAACGATTTAGCCATTTTTGTCATCTGAAGACGACTTTCAGAACTGCTTGCACACGTGATTATTCTTCCAGTTAAATGCAAAAGAGTCTGGATTTTGCCCTATGTATTGAACATATGCTGATAGCTTTACCAACCTGACAGCCCGTTAGTTTCATTTGATATTATTGTTGAGCTTAAAATTGTGTGTTCAGGCACACACAGAATCTTCTTTTGAAATAACTCCTCTACCTTAAAAGAGAGGAACCATGGGGCTACTGAATGATTTAGATAAAGAGTGTGTCCAGCTCTGCTCCTGTAACTTACAGTCTCTAGGCATTGTGATATGAAATTCTGTAGGACAAATGTTTTCATCTGCAGCAACTGCTGTTTCACAGCTGATGTGGCATTGGCTGTACCTGTTCTTGGCACTGACCAAGAACAAACAAGATGAAGATTCATCTTTGGTTCTTTCACTTATTTTTTATTAATGTATTTTTGAAGGTCTGTGAATAGAGGGAAGCATATAAAGAAGGAGGATAACACTGATTGCCATAACTGGTCAGTTGTTAAATATGTCCAGCTCTGAATGAAGAGAGGGCAGGAATCCATTACTGGAATATCCATGGTATCATGTACCATTAGGTTGTCTGAGGATATATTGTTGATAAAACATCCCTAGCAAGATCATACTTTGCTCACAAAGACTCACAAAAAAATGGAAGCAAAACCTGCCAAAGTCATCTCTCTCTAAAAAGAAATATTTCAAACATATTCTAACAAATCCTGACTGCAAAATGTGCAAATTGGATTTCCAGTAATGAGACCCATCAGTAGGCACATCTTCTTGACATATTCTGTCTTGGAAATAGTGATTCAATTTTCCAAAAGTCCTTTAATTTGCTTAGGGAGGGAAGCATTTTCATTTTTCCCAGTCAGTTCTAATAATTTGCTAAAATCAAAATATGTGAAATTACTGAAGCTGGTTGTAGTGACCAGAAGCACCTCTAATCTTCTAATAATATTTTTCTTTTTCCCAATGAATCACGTAGACTTGCACAAGAAATTTTTCAGAACACATAAAACATGAATCTTAGTTGACATCCCTGCTCCTTGTCTCTTCCACAGACAGAATTCTGGACATTTGCTAGTAATCCCCTTCAGAAAATTTGCTTTAGAAATCTCTGTTAGCTGCTGAGGTGTGTGGTTAGAAACTTGCATTTTCTCCTATGAGTAAAGTTCCTTAGGAATTCCCTTACAGATGAGTCTGGATATTGATACTTCCTATCTTGGCAGTAACAAGCATGATGAGCCAGATGAAGAGCAGCTGGGAAGGAAAAAGTTTTCCACAGCTCTTTAATGCTGTAAAGCCTTGAAGGGTTTTAAACAATAATCCTTTATCCCACAGTATATTCTCCGGGTGTTTTCTCTTGGGCACTGGATGTTGAGTTGTGTGGACTTTGGAATGCCTCAGGAGAGCCACACATAAATAACTCCTGTAGGAATTGCATGTATTATGTTCCAGTGGCACAGTCTTCTGTCCCAGAAACACTTAGGAGATTGCCAAGGCAGTTGTGTGCTCAGCTAACTTTTTGGTTTGAAAACCAAGTTCATAAGAGTGTCCCTCTAACAGACATTTTCTATGTCTTTCCTCATTAATAACTAGGTATTGTTAAATACCTTGGTTTTAAAAAGAGAACATCCATTAAGTTGCCACATAATATATTTATTCAATCAAATATATTTTATGAAGAGTTGTTTTTTTTTCTGCTCTACTTCTGGAGTTCCAATAGTTGTTATGCAGATACAAACACTTATTTAAGTGGGTGATTTTGCCATTTCTCTTCCCTGGCAGCATCACATGAGGTTTCTGTCCAGAACACTGAATTGCAGTACAGGGCTGGTGCTTCTGTGACTGGCAGAAACAGTCCAGTACCCATGAAGACAGACACTGTCCTTCAGTGGAAATATGAATGTAGGTAAGTATGATTTTCATAAAATAAAAAGAGACTGTACTGTTGCTCTCCAAATCTACTGTTAATCTCTTTTTATTTTACAGTTCAAGGGTTAAGACTTTTTCCTGCAGCATACCATACTTAATTATGAATATTAATCCCTATTAGGAGCATTAGACTTCTTCAGAGATTCACCTAAGGACAACTGAAGTACATGGGATCAGTTGAAGACCAAGACTTTAACGGTATTTTGAGATTTCAGGGAGAAGACAGTCAAGAGTGTAGACTACAAGGGGCACTGAAGTTTATTTATTTGTGCATGTCTGGAGTAAAACTGCATTTGCCCCTAAACTAAAACAAAAAAAAATTAAAAAATACATAAACCAGAAATATTTTTCCTATAGATTGTCAAACATTTGTATTCTGGATGCAAATGAAATCTTGCTGCTTTTGCTGATCACTTGCTAGTAGAGATGGACACCCATTTGCAGAAGAATCAGCACACAGATTTTCAAGGTTACCAATGGGGGACTTCTGCACAGAACTGCATCATCTTCAACCAGGACTTCATTCCTTTGCTCCTAACACTCTCTACTTACCAAATTATCCATTGAACTCCTGTGCTCCTCCAAAAGGAAAAAAAAGGAAAAGGGGTACAAAGCAGAAAGGTAGGAAGGGATACTGGCTACAAGGTTAGTGCAGCTTTATGAATGAACCCAAAATTTTGGGTTTTGCTGAAACTTTCCAGTGGAGACTGACACAAGTGTGAATTTTGTCATCTTGTTTGACTGAACTTTTGAAATCAAGGTATTTCAGCATTTCAAATGATCCTGGGTGAGGAGCAGAGAGAGGGGCAGGAAAGAAGAGCAAGAAATCACTCATCAAAACAGTAGGTTTTTCATCTATTTATTGATGGGCCTCTAGTCCCATCTCAATTAATGGGTCAATTAAGACTAAAACCATCCGTAGGTTTCTCTGTTCTGTCCCTTGTCACCCCAATCCATACCTCTGTCAGATGTTTCTGTAATGAGTTCTAGACTAACTTCATTTTTAGAAAACAAACAGAAGAAGAATGGCATTACCTTAACCTGAGACAGTCTCTGTGTCATGATCTACATTGTAGATCTAGGGGGGGAAATAAGTATTTTAAATAATAATATAATAATACAACTATATAGTAATATAATAATATAACAATATAATACAGTACAGATATAATATAGATATCATATCCTATCATATATAAAGAAAGGAGGTTAAAGGAACTGACAGTTCTCCATTTTTCCTGGATAGCTTCTGCTAGCTTCTGCTCTTTGACACACAGAGAACCCATATGTGCCTGTAATGTTCAAAATCTTTTGATGGGTGCTGATGTGGGAAGTCTACAGCATTCACTGTATATTGAGTCTGACTATTTTTACACCAACACTAATAATTACCTGTACTCCATTACTAGAATTCTTCTGCAGGTTGCTTTTTTTGTATCATTTAAAATGGAGTAGTACAGCACAGAGGAGCTGGAATCCCTGTCTTGAAGAACTCAGTCTAGAAACTTACTTCCAATGTCAAACAAGAGACAGAGTATATGAAAAGATAAATTATTCAGTAATGAATCCTACACACTTATAATGCACAAGTTGTAATGAATCTCAGTTGCTCTTGTAATTTTGTGAAGTTGTTTACCTAATATGGTAGATGTGCCATATGGTACACTAAAGAGAGTGTTAGAATGAGGACGTGAAGATTTCGAGGTTTTTATTTCTAGTTTTGTAGGCATCTGTAAACTACATTCAAGCTGTCCTAGAATGTGAGCAGAGGAAGAATGCAGACTGCTCTGCCCCTTCTGCTGACTGCTGCTTCCACCTGATAACATCCTCCATCTCTTCCTCCCCTGTTCCTTGAGCACTGTGGCCCAGCATGGGCTGTACCTTGGCTAGATGCCATCAAAGAAAGTCTTTTAGCCACTCTGCACCTTTAGGCTGGCTTAGCTTAAGTCAAGCCTTTTCACCCTTAATAAATCATTTGAGCAGCTGAATAACTCTTCTGTTGGGTAGGGAATGTGACCAGGCTTCTATTCCAGAGAGTTCTTTGGTATGTTGCTTATAGAATTTCACCATAGCTAAAACTAGAAACGTGCTCGACTGTGGCAGAGCAAAAAGGTTGGGACTGCCCTGCTCAAAGCAGCATTTCTGTCTTGTAAGAAACGGGCAACGTGACCTACAGTGACATCTGTAAAATCACAGCTACTTTGCAGCACTGTAATTTGTCAAAAATTGATAAAATGGGAGTTAAAATTCATACAGATGAAAAGGGCAGTTTCTTGCTCACCCTTGAGTTTCAAGTGATGACTAAGAAAAGCATTTGAGTACAAGAATAAAATATTAATATAAAACTCAGAGGATGCAGGCAGTCTCTCAGAATGATACCACGAGGATAAGTGAGTGGAGCCTTGGGAAAGGCTTAACATAGTAATTTTTAGTTATCAGCCAAAGTTTACTGCAGGTGAGAAAAGGACATAGAAACTAGATGAGTAATATCCCTTGCTATGAGCTGAATTCTAGGATTTTTGATTTAAAGGTACTTGCACTATTGTTTGTGGCCTGTATGTTAAGAGCAAATACATACCAGTTTTTATGTGAATTTTTGGCAAACAGCTTCTCCCTTGTAGGTATGTTTGCATATTTGGGGACAGGGTGAGAGCTAGACAGTCCTTCAGCACTTTTCCCATTGCTCATGGGGTCGACTGTCAAGCAGATCTATTTAATTCATATTAGAGTATTACAAGTTAAGTGATCACCACAAACATGCAATGGGGGAAGTGTTGACACCCACATCTGGGCAACCCTACGTAGAGAAAACGTGGACATATTTAAAGTGATCCCCTTTTCACGGATAAATCATGGCTCTTGTTCTTCCAGGTCTCCACCAGCCTCCAGGCAGCAGCTTTCAGGCCAGTCAGTTCCCCAGAATCAAGAACCAGCAGGTGCTGAGCCCATCCCACTACAACAGAGTTCCAGCCTCTAATGCCGCCCATTCCCAAAACATAAGAGCAAAGCTTATTTTAAAATCCTGATATAAGAGGTGCTATTTTAAGCTTGCTGCCCCTTAAAACTTGAAAGTTAAGTTAAATCAGGCATTGGAATAAGTTGCCCAGAGAGGTGGTGGAGTCACCACTCCTGGAGGTGCTTAGGAGGCATCTGGATGTGGCGCTGGGTGATGTGATTTAGTGGTTTAGGGGTTACAGTGGTAGTGCAGTTGCACTTGATCTTAAAGGTCTCTTCCAAACCTCGATGATTCTATTCCGTGAAAGATAAATCGTACCATCTGATAATATTGTTCCAATTCCATCTGGTAATACTGTTCCAGTAATTGAGTTTTGTGAGGAAACAGCGCCTGGCAGAAGAGCGCATTTATTGAAAGGCGGGTTGTATTTTTACGTTATTTACTTCCTTTATGATGGTTGCACAACAAGGTCAAAGTGCAGCCGCCTCCTGTAAGCGATCATGTCCACCTGCAGCCAGCGCCGGCCGAGCCCCGCGGGCCGGGCCGGGGGCTGCGCTCCCCGCCGAGCGCCGCTGCGGAGCGCGGCTCTCCCCCAAGGGTTAAGCGGCGGCGGGGGTGTAACGCGGGCTGACACACGGGCGGGGATCGCCCCGCCGTGCCGGCTCGCAGCTGCGACTGGACCGTTCAAAATTGCCGTCTCCCTCTCTTTTCCCCCCCGCCTCCCCTCTCTCTCTCCTCTTCTTTTCCCCTTCCCGGCGCTGAGCTCGCAGCCGGGCGCGCTTTCCCGGAGCTGGCT
>VZTT01003634.1:3561-17386 GCA_013400855.1 Buphagus erythrorhynchus
CCCAGAGAGCTGTTTTATGCAGGTACGCAAATCATACCAAGCAGAGTTTGGAAAGGAGGTCACCATGCTGAATGCTTAGCTGGATACCTTGCAGGCATGATTTGCAGGAGCTCAGAGCACACACAGCTGAAGCCAGAGGGAAGTGCATTTTGAATATTAAAGCACTGAGGTGCTGACTCCTCAGTGAAACACATCATAATGTCTCAGATCAGACATCTAAAACCAGTTAAGATTTTTTAATCTTCATGACTGTCTGGTCTTCCTGCAGAATAGATAGTGCCATTCCTTCTTTCTGTGCACATCATTGTAAGTGATTTATGAAGCACTCCATATCACGATGAATGACTGAGAGCCCCAGGTTACTTAGCCATTCTGTCTTCCATGCCTGTTTAGAATATTTTGGAATATTTTGAATAAGAAAGGTTCAAAGCCATGTACAAAATGTGTAGAGAATAGAAAGAGAGATTTCTTCCCTGTGATGGGGAAGTCCCTGGTGTTGCATAGTTCATGTCTGCATTACCTATGTGAGACACAAACGTTTTAAATTTTTGTCTTGTGCAGGGAGCACTTCCATTCAGCACACTGGGGAGAGCACTCATCACTTAGTTCCTTCTCAGTTGAAGAGGTGCAAACCAATTCCTCAAAGAACTTGGAAGGAAATGGAAAAAGAAATGTAAAATTTGTATTAGAAAAATATATTGGTATCTATGTTGGATTTTCTATTGAAGAACTGTCGTTACTGACTGAATACTATTTATCAGTCAGAGTTTGTGTATATATTTACACTTTATGCAAAACTAAGCAGCTCCCGCTCCTTACGTAAATTCACTTGGACGAAGTCCTTGAAGTAATTCACACAAACCATGTTACAATTTACTGATCCACCTGAGCATGCCAAGGCCCCTGGAATGCCATGTCTGCTGAAGATGCAGATGAAGTTGCAGGGAGCCACCCCACTGATATCTGAGATGGAGATACACTATCCAAGTCCCTTGGAGCCTGCTAGAGGATGCCCTGATGACAGCTAGAAGTTTCCTAGCAAATCTTGAGCCAGCTGTTAACACATTTAGAGTACAGCTGTATGGAAATGCCAGAGCCTGAGGTATTTCAGTCAGAGAGAAACAAGTAAGTCATGCGACTTCCAGAGAGGTGTAGACCTGCCTATGTAAATAGAAGTGTCCTGGCTCACTGAAGGTGCAAAATCCAGAAATCACCTAGGTGGCAAGAACTGTGTGAAGGAAAAAGGATGTGAACCACTCCTTAGGATTTCTTTAATGTGAACATCATGTTGGGAAGAAACATAGAGTCCTGATTCTAGAAATGCCTCAGTCACAATAGGGTGGTTAGGATCAGCAGGTCTTTATTGTGAATCAAAACTTGTGGTAGTAGTGTGAGGAAGAAAGGCAGAAACCAATTTGCTCTCAAGTGAAATCACTGGTTCATCATCTTTCCATTGAAAATAGCCAGTGGTTCTCTCATGGAGTGAAAATTCTCTTGAAAAAGATCTTTGGAGATAGATACTTTCCACTCAGGATTGAGACTTGGGGCTGTTTACCTGTTACACACCTGCAGGGGAACTGCCCCTAAGTTCTCCTTAGATCACTGCCCCTAAGTGACCTGTAATCACTGAGTTGTTGAATAGGATAAACAGCACCTGCCTGTCTGTATGACTGCAGCTCAATAGTCTGGCTGACTTTTTTTGTTGGAATGTCAGAAAACTTACAATGGATCCCACTATACTGCATTGAAAGCAATTTGCAAGTAGGCTTTGGAAGGCATTTTGATCTTGACAGAAAAAAGCAAGAAAATTCTCTTGGTTGTTTGTACTTAACACCTGCAGTGTGAATGTTTTGTGGTCCTGGGATCTTCTCACATTACAGAGTGTTTGCAAATGTAGTTGTATTTTCATAGTATTGTGTATCTGTGTCCATATATCAGCAAAAAGATAAAAATAATGTGAGTTGTTCTTTACACACATTCTATCCCTTAGGTGACATCTGAATAAGAACAGACAGTCTGGAAGCTTTTCATGTAAAGGTGTATTGGAAGCTTTTCATGTAAGAGTGGCTGGGCTTTTTTCATCAGGCATTCATATAGTGAATGGTTTCTGTGGGGTTTTGCTCTTTAAGTGTATTCTCTTACATGGTGAGGAAATGTGTTTAGAAAATTAGCCAGTAAAGAAGCTGAGACTGTATTATGAACATATTTAACATAAATTATTATACAAAAGATTTATGGCGCTTTCTGTAAGAGCAATTTTATGGCTACTTCTTTTCAAATGTCACCCTCTATTAACAAGTAATATGAAACAAAGATAAAAATTAAATATAAACCATCCTAAAAACGGTGTCCTCCCATAGCATGTTATAAAAGGTATCAGAAGTGATGCAAAGACTGAGTTACAGAGGTTTCCAAGTTATTTTTTTTTTTGCTATTCTGCAAAATACCTTTCTTCAGTAAGTCACACATACACTTGAATCAGATGTGTTGTGGTAAGTCAGCAAATGTCTTCTCTACCTCAGATATGCTCAATAGTCAGTTTGTAGGACTCTGCCTTGTTCCACCCTTTAGAGAGAACTGCTGGAAGAAGGATGAGAAATACCAATGTAAACTAACATTTAGGAGAAAGCGTAGAACAAGATCAAAGCATATTGTAACCTAAGAGGCCTTGAAAATCAGAACATTTTTCAATAATCTAAAATTACTCTAATTCCAGTAATTCAAAAGTACAGTTTCCTTAGCAGTTGTCATAAGCTGAGTCAAGCTTGCATCAAAATGAGGGTTCTAGCACCAAAAAAGTTTAGTGTTATATCAGTACTCATATAGAAATAAATAGCATTTTTATGCTTGTTTTTGTGTCTTGCAAAAAATTCACCAAGATACACTTAATAACTCACATGAATTGGCTTAATTAAAGAAGAAGGAGAGAGAACTTTTGCACTGAGACTTGTAATTGTCTTAGCAAGATTTACTGTTGTGTCTGGAACTTGTTAAAATCAGTGGCTTTTGCAGGGGGAACTTTATATTACTTCTTTTTGAAGAATTATACTATATAGAAAATGTGTAAGCACTGTAATTTTTTACTTTGTATTCCCAAATTTACGTCAACACCTTACAAGTTGTTGCTAGCCCACTTATACAACATTAGATCATCACATGGATGGAGGAACTGTTTGCTTTCTAGAATACAATGCCACTAATTAAAGTTGAAAGTGAATGGACTGAATTAGAATCAGCTCATCCATCAAAGACTGGCTACTGATTATTTACTGACAGTGCTTCATTTAGCTCTATTAATTACTCAGTGGCACTGTTATGTAAAGGTCATGCTTGAAAAATTAAGAAAGAATACATGAAAAATTATTTTATGCACTCAGTGCTGGAGTCTGGAAGTGGTAAATGTTAAACAGAGTGTTCATGTGAATAATCTATTAAATATGTTTTTTCTTATCAGCGTTTTAATTGTGAGTGAGTAAACAGGCCAGCAGCTTACAGATCTTGATAGGCTCCTCATGCAGGCTGTGATGGTCATGGCTGTGGCTCCATAGCAATAAAGGAAAGTTTGCCTTTCTATTATTGCTTTTAAAATAGCTTTTTTGTTGTTGTTGTTGATGTTGTTCTGCCCAAATTATAACGGTTTACAGGTATTTCAGGGAGAAGAATTTTTTTGTAGTTTTTTGTACTCATTACCCATTCTTTCCTTATTCCTTTATCCTTTAAATAATAAGCCTCTTACCATCATTCCCCAGATGTCACTCTAAAATTCCATCTATGATAAAGAAGTAAATGTGTCTCTTGTGTTCCTACAGCAGAGCTAACATACAGCTCATTCACATTCAGTAACCTTCATCAGTGCTAAGCAAAAACTTCTGTATAGTTGGTACATGCCAGTTACAAGAGTCTTCAGTTTTACATTTAAATCTAGTCATTGATACTAGTTTTGAAACTGTATTTACCTTCATTTTTTTTCCAATAAATACATAATTTTAGTTAAAAAACCTGTATGTTCTCATTGGCAGTATTTTAAAATTTAGCTGAATAATATTTTTGCCTAATAAAAAGGAAAAGTATGCGTTCTGTGGGTTTAGGCAGGAGATACTGTCTTTTTGCTGTTTAAATTAGAACATGGCTTGGAGAGGGGGAGGTTCTGCAAAAGTGGTAATGTAAGAGGTAAAGTCCAAATGCTCATTTCCTCTGACAGATCTGTGAGCTGTGGTTGTTTTGTAGTAAAACCCTTCGTGTACAGGAGCATGGCTCACATGGGAAAATCTTACATACACATACATACATATATATGTAAAAAGGAAAAATAACGTAGTTACTGAGTTGAAAAACACTGTTTGCTTCACATTCCAAAAAAGGGCTTGAAAAGATGACAAATATGTGTGTGCTCTTTTGCTCAAGAAAGGACTTTAATTTTCTGCTCAGTCCTGAGCTGTAAGTTTCCATGCTAATCAGGCATGTTATTAACTCAGATCTGTTTATAATCAAAGTCAAAGCTGAGAGCAGCATCACCGCCGCTCTACTCAGAGACTGCAACTATTAAGAAATTAGTTTTGATTAGTTTGTTTTGTAATGGTGTTGTGTTTTGACATCGTGTTGCGTGATGTCAGGAAGGGCCTCTTTTTAAAGCCATCCTGAAAAAGCACACTATAAAACAGACTCAGGCAGGGAAATGGAAAACATATGAAGCAGTTGTACGTCATCTAGGGAATGGTATTTCTCGAGAGGATAGAAATGATCTAATTGCCTTTGATTTTATGAAACACTATGAAAAGGAATCTGCTTATATATTAGATTTTACATAAATGGTCATTTTAAAAAGTGGAAAGTTTGATGTTTGTAACTTAAATTGACACAGTGCAATTGCAAGAGCCATCTGCCAACCATCCAGATGCAACAGTTACCATTTCTGCACTTTATTTTTTTTTTTGTTGGTTGGTTGGTTTATTTTTTGGGGTTTTTTTATTTTGTTTTGCTTCTCAGTTGTCTTATTTTAATCCTTGTGCCCAGAAGGGTGATCGCACTCTAACATTATTGTGGAGACTGGGTGGGTATGAACACCCATTTACTTACTTTTATTCTGCCCTGCTGTTTTTCTGATGGCAAGACACCTATGCATTGTCTTGCTGTGCAGTTGCACAATTCCTGCCTACCTCAAAGCAGAACCTATTTCAACATAGGAAATACATTTTCTAGCCTCACTTTATTTACCAGCTCTTTTAACCTTGGGTTGGGCCAATCGGATTTTTTTCTTTTTTAAATTTTATGAAGTCTAGGCATACATAAACACAGCATTTTAAGTAGAAAAATATATCTGCAGCACTTCCTCAGTCAGCTCTCTTAGATTTCATATGCTGAGAATAGAGCAGGCTTGATTATTACTGAACATCAAAAGGAAGGCAATCTTTATACAACAAAGAGGTGATTAGTGGTTAGGTGAAATTTTCCATTTGCAAATCTAATATTACAGGTATTAGTGACCATGATGCTGAATCTGCCATCATTTGAATGAGAACCTGATACCTTGCTTGATACTCATCATCTTTTACAGTGATGTATCAGAAAACATGAGATAGATCCCCAGTTTTGCCGAGCTAATCATTCAGTGATCTTTGTTGCTTTAAATGTCCATGCTTGCCTCTGAAGTAAGAATACTACCTCATTTTACCAGTGTTAGGAGGTATGATATTGATAGTGATGTATTAATATTATAACTTGATGGGCAGCACTTTGTGCAAGAAAGTAAAAAATATTTTACCAGTTCAGATGGTAGTGGTCTATCTAAAATAATTTCTGTAATTTCACTTGGAGAACTTACCCTATATATTTTCCTTGAAAACATCACTACTGTTGGCCCACTGGTCTTTGTGAGATTTTCTCTCTGTTACATGAAGTTTCCTTGGAGATTCACTTCTCTTTCTTTTAGTCCTGAACACAGTTTATATTTACAAAAATTGCATTATTCTTTGATCTAGAATGAACTTCAGTTAACAATTTGTAGTACAAAAATTACAAAATGCTTTGTTAGCCAAGGAATATGTTCTGCTTTTCTCCTTTGCCTATATTTTATCATGGTTGTCCTTAAAATCTGTGTATATGCTCTTAATACATCCTTTCAGTTCCCCGTAATATCACCAAGGCTTTAACAGAGAGCAGTTGTACAGTTGGAGGACACGTAATAGGCTACTAGAAGAAATATTTACATCTGGCATGATCAAAGCTTTTGGACTATATGAATGTGTATGTGGGAGGTCTAATTTTTATGTGGGTGGATTCACAAAGACCAAAACACTGCAGTACTTAACCCCTTTCCCTTTATGAAAATTCAATTCCTCAAAATGAAAAAAGTATGTAGTACCTGATTCTTATCTTTATTTTTCATTTCAATGAGTATTATTAAGTATTCTGCTTGTAACTACTTGTTTTAAGTAATAGAGAGTTTTTTTGATATTTCATCCCCTGTAGTGGTTTATTTAGTAAGATGCTTATCTTGCTCGTGATGTTTTTGCATGTTGGAATGTATGCGCATTTTCAGTTTTTAAAACCTCATATTTTTAACACAATTTTGATAGTCTGTAGAACTGCTGTGGAAGGAGCTCTGCTGTATTTTCAGTTTATAGCACTAGCTACATCTTCAGGTTTGGTTTTTGCAGGTTTAGTTCCTCTGGTGGTAATCAGCTGTGAGCCCTGGCTATTTGAATTTTTTTTATTCAGTTACTTTAAATAGTTGCATTATGAAAGGCTATTAACACTCAGTCATTTAAATAAACCCAGCATTTTGTTTGCAAGGCTCTGATGGGGACGTTTGGGATGATAGCTGACCTGGGCTAACAGCTTGCTGAACGGGGAGGTCTCTCTCTCCCTTTGGCTTGTTTCCTTCCTCCTGCTGTCCTGTGATCTTCCTTTCCCCGGCCCCAGCTACCCCAGTTCTGACTGCAGGGTAACCAGCTCGGCTTGCCAGCCAAGCAGAAGAGCCCACACGCCAGAGCTGCATGCCAAATGCCTATTGTGCTGTTCTGAGCCTTAATTTACCAGGTGATAGCAGAGTACCCGAGCTGGCTCCCAGGTAAGCAGCAGGGGCCTGGAGGGCTGTGGTGAAAGGGGAGCCACCTGCCCTCTTTTTCCCTGGTGAACATGCATCTTGCTCAGAGCACTCTCTGAAGTCATAGCATGAGTCACTGACACAGCATCATGTGTAATATGTGGCTTCTTGAAAATCAGCCCTGCCTTTGCAGGCAGATGAAGATGTGAGGAGCACTTGTAAACAGTGAGAGCCGTACATTTCTTTTGAGAAGACACACATCTTTGGTGGGCATCTTCAAAGATTCTGTGCATCCTTACAGCATCCCTGGGGGTTACTTTTAGAGCTGGGGGTCATCAAAACAATAGAACATTTTCCCCCTGTGAAAGTGGTTTTTACCTATTAAATCATGGGTACCTGTGTAACTTTACTTGTTGTTACCCATTTGCATTACTTCAGCACTCCAAGCTTAGGAGAGTTAATATACTTCTTTTGGATATATGCTATATCTCTTCATTATCCTTGTGGCATTGATAGTCCACAAATCTAATCCTGAGCTATTCTAGCATCAAATTTGTGTAAACTGGTATCAAAGTCAGTTAATATCAGGGTGTTCTGTAAGCAACAGCAGCTGAGGGAGCATTTCAGAAATCATGGAGCCATTCCTGATACTCTGCAGGAGTGGGATGTAATGAGTGGAAGTGAAAATCCTTCATTTGCCAGACATCGGTATGTTGTTGAGTCTCTGTGAACACCTAAAGTACCAAGATGCTGCTGTGCTAGCTTCTCTAACACAAAGCCCTTGCAAGGTAGGCAGGCTCTTACCCAGACTTTGGAACCCAAAGTTTTAGTGCTATCAAAGTGATGTGACTTTGTTTTTCTCTGGTCTCAACACCAGAACTGAGACAAGTTTTGTTGATCAGTTAAATGGCATCTGCAGTTCACAGAAAGGTAGTCAGTGTGTCCAGGATCTTCATATTTTTTCCTGGGTGCTACACATCCTTTGCATGGTTTCCTTGTATTTTTTTTCTCTTCTTTAGTTTGAAGAAAAAAAAAACACAGCAACAAAAAAGACTTGCCATTTCCTTTGTTGCAACTTGTAGGATACTCTACAAGACTACTGTACTGTGACCACAAAACTGCCTTTTCTTCTGTGTCATGCTGTTGAAAAACTGCTAGCAAGCAAGTTTAGTCTAAGCAGAACCTCAGCATTACTTGTTTTGCTACCTCTTAGTAGTTTTCAGCATGGTCACATAATACCACAATTAGAGGCTCAAATCTATTTCTTGATGCATTTCTCAGCAGTTCAGCGTTCTCATTCACAAAGAGAGCATCACTGTATGCATTTATACTTAAGGAGGCTAAATGTTAAAAAGGCCCCAGAACTTCAGTGCTGTCTGTAATTGGTCCACCAAAGCAACAGCTAATTCAGCAATGGGAAGTACCATGTTTGGTTTTTAGCTCCCAGCATCACCTAATTTGCTAAATAATCAAATAAAAATAAAGTGACATAAGGAAGAGGCCTTATATAAATAATCGTAGGCATTCAGGAATCATCATAAAACTCAAAAATATCATCAGACTTTGAAAGAGCCGAGTTTAAAATTTTGTAAGCATTCATAACCAGGATGTTTGTTTCAGGCTCAGAACACCACAGTCCATTTTAATCTCTGTTCTTTCATCTCTGAAGATTGCCAGTATTTCTGAAGTCCCTGTGGCACTTGAAAGAAACTGTTCCCTACCTAAGCCTAAGCAAAAGAAAACAAAGAAGACAACCATTGTGTCTATTTATATATAGAGTATCAGACTGGTACCAAAGGGGGCACAGCAACAGGGAAAGCAAGGGTTTTAAAAAAACAAGCAAACAAACACACATCCCACACCAGAAAAAAAAACAAATAAAAACCCCCATAAAATTCCTGGAAAGGAATGTCAGCAAAAACAATACCTAAAACCCCCAATACCTGAAATAAATGGGATGGAAATGTTGCACTGCACCACTTGTCAAGCACTCCCTCACAGAAAAAGCTCAGAGGTGTCCTGATAACGTGGTAATTCCTGACATGAAGAAAACAGATTTGATCATTTGATTTTACTGTCTAGCAGAGACAAACTGTGTGTGTAACATTATTAGTGTCACGAAGAGATTGACTGCCTGCCTTCCTGTTGCTTGTTCAAGGAGATTTCCATTTACCCTCATCTAACTCCAAGATAAAGAAGGGACCATCTGTTATTTCTCCTTCACTCCCTTATTATGGTCCTTTGTCTTCATCATCTCAAATACTAATTCATTCTCCCCAATGTCCTCAGTACATTGCCTGGTCTGTCAAGTGCATGTACTCATCTTTCCATCAGTCTGTTAGGCCCTTAGATGTTTCCTTGTTCCTTGGCATGTGTATTTTTGCCTGATCCTGGTGTTTTAAATGTGAGTTTCTCTGCTGTGCCAACGTACCCCAGAAAACCTGCAGCTGGCCTGAGGCTTCAGGAGGGGTTACAGCACAGGGGGCCATGCTCCAGCTCTGAATGTGGGTTGTGAGGGAGAAGTCTTGGCTGCACTGCTGTGCCTCTTCCATGTAGATGGTTGTTCTCTTCCAGGAGAAATGCTTAAATACAGTCACATATAAAAAGTAATGTGTGCCTTCATTATCTGTATGGATTCTTAACAAATAATTCTGACTCTGCTGTGTTGTCTGCTCCCAAATTATGGCCTTCAAGAATGGCATGTCCTTATGTACCACCACTTAGACCATTCAGTGAACATTTTTCAGTTTGCTGGTGACTATGGACATGGATTAATTTTGCCAAAATCCTTTTTACAGTAATAGGGATTTTATAGAGGCTTGTCCACTAGCTCTCCTCTTCTGGTCCTCTTCCTGCACCCCTTTTAAAAACTAAAAAAAATTGCATTCAAGTTACAAGTGGAGAAAGTCCTACCTGTGGACACACAGGACTTGTGGCATTTTTATATACTCTGTTATCAAAGGCAGCCCTAGGACCCAGAAAGTTAAATCAGCATCTCCCCAAATGAGAGCAGTGAGGAAGTTCAGGGAAGAAATGCAGTGTGGATGATAGCTTTGTGTACAGCTCTGGCATGATGCCAGAACCTGTATAAATATAGCTCTGTGATGGGGTCGTAAACAGTGTCTGCCTTTCCCTTCTCAAACATCTTTTCTAAGCCTGTCTTCATGCCTGTTCTCTCTTACATGTGTGTGTGTATGTATATCTTATTATATATAAAGAGATTACACACCAAATAATTACTCATTTTATATCCCAGCCCTTTAAAAACATGCCATGTGTTGTAGGTTTTGAGTTCCAGTGAAAATGTTACATGAGATCTAAGGCATAGCTGTTGTTTAGCAAAAATAGTCCATGTAATAGTGACTGTCTGGAGATGTTTCTAACAGACATATCTGTATATTTAAACCCAGATTAATAAAGGTCATTACATGGGCAGGAGAAAAAAAAATTAAGCATCAGCGTTTTCAGTTGCTTCATGTGTTATTCTGGAATTGAGAGAAGGCCCCAAGTGGCACAGAAGTAAACATCCATCTAATTTATTTGCAGTATAATTTATCATTCTGCATGTGTTTGTGTAAGTTCGGCATCTGTTTTCAAGAAATCATTTTTGTGCTGATTTTATTTGAAAATGTTTGCGGTCTTGCTCTATATTCTTACAGATATTTTCTCTCAACAGAGTTTGCATTTAGGATAGTGAATGCTCCAATGGCCTTGGATTTAGCCTTTGGCATAGTGTGTGAGCTGCTCCAGCGATGGGGGGAGATCCATGCCGGTGTCCCAGTCCTGCTGGAGTGGCTTTTGGGAGACAGCAACCTGCAAAGACATGGGGAGACTTCTGCTCAGGTAATTTTGACAAGCAGTTGCTATAGCATGTTAGAAGCATTACAGTTCTGCAGTCTTGTGGTAGGAATAGAATGAAATGTCTCATCTGATGAAACCTGATAATTGCTACTGCAGTACTAACTGATTTACAGTCTTTTAAAAAATTCACATGAGTATTATTTAGAATGAAAAGAGTTTTATGTCTGTTTCCTGGTAATACCAACGTAAAATTAAAGAGATCAATAAGCAAACATTGAAATAAATCAAGAGTTACTTCACAAGGCATTGTTGACTGAAACATTTTGAGGCTGCAATGTAATTACATTCAGTATTATTGCAGATGATGGCTTCCCTTGAATTTGAACTGCTGTTGGGGGTGCCAGGCATATCTGGGCATTCAAGACCAGTGTTCTACCAATGCTGGCTTTCCTAGATATGGCATTTAAATATTTGGTAGCTTTATGCCATCATCCATGTGACTGGTTCTGCACAACACATGAAACAGCCTTGCTTACATCAGTCATTGACTTCAGGATTGTTTCTGTAAAGATGAGCTTTGCCACACTGGTTATGTAAAAGCTATTACTGTATAATACACCATGTTCTTTTTGTCTTGAAAAGACAGTAAAAGTCAAAATAATGCTGGAAGGTAAACCGGAAGGAGCAGGAGCAGCTACATGTTTGAGAAGTTTGTTGGCAATTAATGTGACTCATGAAATATATCATGAATCTTTTCTTAAGCCTGTAGTTTAGGTGTGCATTTCTGATACTTCACTGACTGATAAAATTTTCATTTAATCCAGTAAAAAAGCTCCATGATATAGCAAATCACCATACTGCTCACAGAGGTCTTTGTGAAATACAATACTGCTTCATAGGGGAAGGCAAGCACATGTTAAGGATTAGGCCTACTATTTACTCCAGTATTTCCCAAGACTTGTGCCATAACTGCCTGATTTTTGAAGGTAAAATTTCTTTGGCAAAGTAGGAGCCTTTTTACTGTATTTTCCCAAATGTTTAAAAACAAGGCATATGAATGTTTACCTTGTTTTTTTAATAAAAAAGCTGTTCTATGACAGCCTCTGTTGTCGTAATTTCTATATATATCCTTTTTCATATCTTTTATTATCTTTTATTATTGTTGTTATCAAACCACAAGTAATTTTCTAATCACTGTTGGTTTTCTTTTTGTTAAGGAAGAAGATGATTCCCTGTTTGATAAAGGGGAAGTGAATTTTTGGGCAGAGAAGCTGACTCATGTGAGACAACTTAGTAAGCACCTTTTACATCTTATATCTGTGACTCATCTCACCTTACCAGATCATGGGGAACTTAATCGTCTGTCAAGAATAGCACTGGACCAAGCCCAGTGCACTGAACAACTTCTTGGAGCTCTGCCTCTGGTTCCAGAGTTCTCCAGGACTCCAGAATTCACAAGATTGACTATTCAAAAGGAGAGAATATTAGTCTGTCTTAAAATATTAAATCTGCTGAAGCCTGATGACACTTGTAAAAATGAAAATCTGGAAAAGTAATTTACTAAAACTTCATGCTCAGGGAGCTGCACACACTACTGGATTAGCAGGGAGACTGAATTCCAGCAATGTTCAAGGAATCAGGGATTGCTGTGATGACTTCAGGAAACCTGCACTACCTTCAGTATTCAGGCTAGAACTACATTTTTTGTATTGATTAATTGTCCATAGATTTTTTTTTGTGGGACATGCAGTGGGAGACTTTTCCTTTTAAATGCATTTGCTAATTTCATTCAGCTGAGCCTTGTTTATTGCAGCTACTGTAGGAAGTAAAGCAGCTAAACCTAATATTTTCCATTCATCCAGGTGCAGGCCACCTGTAGTTATGTTATGTTTTGTCCCATGTTTTTACCTCCTGTATCTTAATACCAAGAAAAAGTTCGGGGTTTTTTTTATCTCCTTCTAAGATGTAGCATGTTAATTATTAATATGCTCTTTTAAAAAAATCTTTAAGTGTTTCTAATAGAAAAACAAACTGTGAATTCTTTGTTCATGGCAGTTTTTAGAGTACATTGTAAATTTTACTGCATTTTCCTCTGGAGGAAGACAAAGATTTTCACTTTGGTAGTAACCTTGTTTTGCACATGGAAACACCATTATTTAGATTTCTGTATCCCTCTTTTCTCCTTCAAATCAAAAAACTACTTTCATAAAATGGCTCTAAAATGAAGACTTGCTGTGTTCAAAACGAAGCAGCTGTTCCGTTGCAAACGAAACAGTTTCATCTTTACTTCAAACACCTCGCTCTGCAGGCAGGCCTGGAAAGCGAGGTCCTGCCGAGGAGTTTGAGGTGTTCTGTGTTTCTGTGCTGCGGCCCTCGCTTCTGGGAGATGCTCTCACCAGGTGGGGCAGCTGCAGGGACTGTTCTGAGTGCTCCAGGGTCTTGATGTGTCTAAAACACAGAAAAGCTTGTTGCCCACTGAATGTTTCTTTTTTTTTTTCCTGTGAACTGGAATTGGGTTTCGATATGAAAATGAGACATCAAAAATAAACACCGATGTGCAAAGGTTGTGTTACCTTCCCATAGCCAAGAGCTGCGACTGGACGTGTGGCTGCGGCGTGGCTGGGCCTGCCACAGCACGGNGCGGCCGCCAGGTGGCGCCACAGCACCGCCGCGCACGGGCCGGGCCCGCGCTGCCGCCGGGACGGGATCGGGACCGNCAAAAATAAACACCGATGTGCAAAGGTTGTGTTACCTTCCCATAGCCAAGAGCTGCGACTGGACGTGTGGCTGCGGCGTGGCTGGGCCTGCCACAGCACGGATGTGCGGCCCTGAACGCCGTGATTTAAGGAAGGAGAACACGTCCGATGCAGGGCTGGCTGCTTTCAGCCTCTCCATCTGATGGTGTCCCAGCGCAGGTCAGCCCTGAGTCTCGGTGACGCCCCGGTAATGCCCGGGCGCTCGTCCCGCGGCCCGGCCCGC